>JAGXOD010001386.1:7200000-7212500 GCA_020368025.1 Brachyhypopomus occidentalis
CTCATCTCCTCTCTCTCTGTCTGTCTCTGTCTCTTTGTGTGCACATGCGTGTGTGAGAGAGACACACGGAGAGGGAAAAGTAGGAAAAAGTAGGAAAGCACATTAGAAAAATGAGCACATCACCATATTAAAGCACATAAAATGATTTTATTTGAAATGATGCACATTAAATGTAACCATATACTGTCATTTTTTAATATTGATCAGTTAAAATGTGATAGAATTATGTTTAATGTATGATATTATTTTACAGTTTTGTTTTTTGGTTACACACATATTCACTACATGAGGAGGTAAAATTAATTTCTTATTTACATCTACATTTATTTACATATTTCCCTACATAGTATTATGTGTCATCTTCCAGATGTGGGGATCCCTTTTGGAATATTCTTAACATATTATTTGCCATATAGTTAATATATTAACATATAGTCAATATTATGAACATGTGAGAGGTTATATTCAGGATCAGTGTCTGAAAATGCACTTAAATGTCGCTAAATGCACTAAATGATGATACAAATTGAATGTGTTCAGTATTACATTTGACATGATTATTCAGACTTGTTTACATTAACTTTTGGAAAAGCACTTCTGAGAATACTGACATTTATTCACACAATAGAAGCAGTAAATATCTTCCCCACACTGTGAAACCACGTCAGAGTTATTCTTTGAAATAAAACTGGTGCTCTGTCATATCTTTTCCCTAAGAAAGACATGCACAGGTCTCCAGAAGAATGTGCATCAATTAGGTCTGATGTAAAAAGAAAGGACAATTTATTGCTCTAAGGATTTATTCAATTTAACTCTGTAATTGCCTGCAATTCACATGCTCATTATATTACAATTTAGTGCATTTAACACCAGCTGTTATAGAGTTAATGGCAGGAGCTATAGGGAGCTGCTCACATGATCCCAAATGACTCTGCACAAGGTGTAATTCCACATATTAACTATGAGGCCTAATTCAAGAAATGTCAAAGGACTCCATTTCTACCATAAAAGTCATGGTAAGGCATACAAGAGGGAAAAAAAAGTAGCTTTTTTTATTTTTCTACTTGATGCTTAATAGTCCTCACTCACAGGTTAAGTGTATGTGTTTCTCTAGCACTGAGAGGAAGGCTTTGCTGATCAGACTGATGCTTCTGACAAGCCCAGTGGCAGCTGATGTAGCTGCTTACAGCTGCCACACAGGAAATCCTTTTGGTTTGAAAAATCCACGTTCATTGCACTTTAATTGCACCAGTTGGCACATTTGAAATGAAGTTCATTTTCAGTAACCAAGTAGTTCTTTTGATATTTTATCAGCGGTTTATGAGTGCGCGTATGTGCGTGTGTGTTTGCGTGCGTGCGTGCGTGTGTGTGTGTGTGTTTGTGTGTGTTTAGAGACATACAGGGCGAGCAGTCTAATTGTTCGGGTGGCTCTGAGTGTCTGTGTTTGTGGGCTGATTGTTTACCGCTCCTTGCAACCCCTCCCTCTCTCTCTCTCTCTCTCTCTCCATCCCCTTCCCTCTCCCTCTCTCTCTCTCGCTTCCTCCTCTTCGTTCCCCCTCTCTCCCTCTCCGTCTCTCCATCGGCTGTAAGTCTAAAATTTTAATTACGCTGGCTGACAGGCGCGGTGCGTGATGCACGGCCCTGCATCTATCATGGCGAGAGGGCTGTGGCGGTGCGGCCGCTGCGCCTCCTTCTCCTGCGCCCGAGCAAGGGCTGAGCAGCAGGTGCCATATTACTGTGTACAGAAAAGCAATTAGGAAGCATATTGGATGAATGAGGAGTGCATTAATATTAGCAAGTACATTTGTCAGTGGGTTTGATGCGAGTCTTTTTCTTTTCTTTATGCAACATTAAGATTGTGGCGCTCATAAATTCTCCGCTTAAATTGCCATCTGTTCCCCTGTCAGGCCACTCCGAGACAGAGAGGGGAAGAGTTGGTGGGGTGTGGGTGGGGGTGTGAGTTGGGGTGTGGGTGGGAAAGGGGGGGGGGGTGAGTTTTCTCCTCTTTTTGTCTCACTCTTTTTGTTCTGATCATACTATTCTTTATTGCACAGGGGGGATGTGTATTTAAATTTTTTGGCCGGCGTCGGTGCTGCACGCCTGAATCACGGTTGCTTGTCCGAGCATGTTCCACGGCTTGGGGTGGCCTCCAAAACGAAGAAAAAAAACAAAAAAAAAAAACAACAACAGAAAAACGCCCTTTTTTTATATCTGCACAGCGATATATTTAACTCCGTTTTATATTTAATTAAATCCTGCAGACGGTAGAGTATCCCTTGGCAGCAGTGCGTTTGAAGGCGTGGATCAGGACGAGCGGCGTGGGGATGGCTCGCGGGACGGAGGACGCCGCCTCCCTGTCTGGCTGTCTCGGCGGCCGGAGAGGAGAGTGCTGGGAGCTGGGAGCGCTGCCGCTGCCCGCCTTCTTCTCAGGGCTATCATGGCAATAACACGGACGGCTTAATGACGGCACGTCCGGGCGCTGTCACAGGGAGATTACTGTCAGCATGTCCCGTGCCCGCAGGGGATGTGGGGTGGGCCAGGGCCAAGGGCTGGGGGAGGGGGGGGCACAGAGAACCCCATGGTAATTAGTCAGCCTGCAGTGTGCGTTAAGTGGACTGAGCAGCCAACAGTGTGTGCATGTGTGTGTGTGTGTGTGTTGCATATGCAAAGGCACCGTTTTTTACCTGCTCTTCTGATATATTGCACCTTTTTTTGCCAGTCCCGCTCCCCCCCCCCCCCCCCCCCCCCCCCCCCCCCCCCCCCCCCCCCCCCCCCCCCCCCACCCCCCCCCCCAGCTGTTCGCCTCTGGCCCGGAACATTCTCAGACGGTTCCTCTCTGTCATATGCACGCCACTGCACCAGCCACAAGGCCCTGTGCTCCAGCCCTGGGTTTTGCTCAGGCAGCCATCTCGCTAGAAGCCCAGTGGCCACCAGACCAGGCTGTGCGACAGGGCTTCCTCCCCCTGCAGACACCTGTGTTCAGATATTGCGAGCAGTCACCTCTCCCCACCGCCACTCTCTAGAACGAGCCAAGAATTTGGAGGAATTGTCAGCTATGGCTTTCGTAATCTGTATACCAGACATGGGCTTAGGGATTAAAGATGAAGAGGAGGACGAGAGAGAATGGCAGCGTTTGCTGGGATTCCTCCCTCAGTACGCCTAGATGCTGTAGGCTCCTTAACACACAGCCCAGCCTGATGTTTACGGCCGGGAAGCTGAAGTGCCCCTTTTGAAAGGGAAAGGCTGACTTTCCCCACCTAGTGTTCTGAATTAGTACAACTTCTTTTTTTAATGGCTTGTATCTTGTTATGAATCAGACTCTCTTATAAAAGCTTTACAGTGTTCTGTATCTTTGGGAGAGGGAGAGAGGGAGAGAGGGAGAGAGGGAGGGAGAGAGGGAGGGAGGGACAGGCAGGGGGAAGAGAGAGGAAAGAAGAGGGCTGAGATAAAGAGAGTAAGGATATTTTACCAGACTTTATCTGTGTACAGGGCTTGTGTGAGCACATATAAACCGTGAGTGTGTTTGTGTGTGTGTGTGTGTGTGTGTGTGTGTGTGTGTCTGTGTGTGTCTGCGCATACAAGCCTGTACACCGTTGTGTGTACCTGTGGGTCCTCTCACGTTTGCGTTGCTCTCATTGGTAACAAGACAGAAGTTTATCTTAGCACTATTGTAGCTGAAGCTCTCAACAGGTCTCTGCATGATCTGGTGCTATTATGCCTCCTCATTGTTATTCATGGGCTATAACATGGCTGAGTGTTTCCTGCCTCGCCCCTTCCCTCACAGCTCCGTTTATGAATCGCTCCGTAACCTCTTTTAAGAGTGCCGTCTAATTGATCTAATTCAGTGCTAACGGATGTTCTCTGTTATTACAGATGATCTTGAAGGCAGAGTTGGTAAAAGCATTAATAATCTGTGCTCGTTGTGCAGTGCCCCTGCATGGGTGAGCGCGCAGAGAAGGAAATCACATGGTCCATAGGGGGCGCATGAAGCCATTATTAATATTAAAGATGATTGTTCTGCACATAGTCACTCACCTAGTGTAAATGAGAGGCTGTGGGTGGGCGTCCCATTACTGCTTTATCATGCGCTTTATCCTCCACTCATTCCACTGTGGGATGGGGGGATAGAGAGAGAGAGAGAGAGAGATGGAGGGGGAAAGCCTGAGTGAGTGAGTGTTGGGGTTGGTATGTATGTATTCAGTACCTCATATTCTCTATCCATTTCTGTTTGGATATGGCACGTGTGGGGCTCTGGGTGCTCTGAAGCGTCTTATCAGCTCCCTCCGCACAGTTATTTGCCACCTCGGTGAAGGTTGTTTGATACTTTGTTCTGTCTTTTTCTCTTCGACTTTTTCCTCCACCACCACCACCAGCCCCCACCTCCTAATTCGTAGTATGATGACAATAACATGCACGACAACCTCAGAGAGACCTTTCCGCACAGTACCGGCCGCCCACTCCCCCGCCAAGGTCGCCACTAAAAGGCGTCTCACTCCTCTCTAAAAGGCGTCTCACTCCTCTCCCAGTGTCTTCTCCCATGCTCCGCCGCACTGCCGGGCTCCCAAAGATGTAATTTTCTTCAAATGCACCTCTCGGACTAGTTTGTCTATTTCTGTGGTGCCCTTTTCCAATATGAGGCGCAGACTCTGTGTGTCACACAGTCTCGCGCAAATCACACGGCACGGCCGGGATCTGAGGGGGGACAATTTGCCAGTGGTATGCATGAGTAAGCAGGGAATTTCTCCCTCCATTTAGAGTGACCAGACTGCTCCCTGACAAGCAGACGAGAAGCGAGGACGAGTGGGAAAGTGAAATAGAGAGGGGGGGAGGGAGGGAGAGAGAGAGAGATGGGTGGGGGGGAGAGGGGGGGGGTGGGGGGGGGAGAGAGAGTGGGGGGGGTGGGGGGGGGGAGAGAGAGAGAGAGAGAGAGAGGGGGGAGGGTAGGGTGGGGTGGGGTGGGGGGGGGCAATATAGAATGGCTTCTCGTTGACGTTTTGCTGGTGTGTACCGCTGCGCTGCAGCTGAGGTTGTGAGCACGAGGGCCACATTTGATCATCTCCCCGACCACTTCTGTCCCACTGCTGCTGCCTGCCTGCCTGCCGTGTGGATATGTGTCGGGGCTGTGTGTGTGTGTGTGTGTGTGTGTGTGTGTGTGTGTGCGGCCGTGTGTGTATATGTGTGTGAGAGCTGCTCTTCATTCCATGAATAAGTTCGGTTAGCCTCTTGTTCCATACAGTGGGCTAAACACAATTAGTCCTCTTATGTGGTTATGGTCAGAAACCACATTTAAAACAAATCCTTATTTCAATAAGGGTGTATAAATTCCATTTGTGTTATTGCTCCAGGCAGCCTCTGTGGCCCCTACCCTCCTCCTCCCTCCCCAGAAACAGCCTTTAGCTGAGGGAGAGACCCCCACAGGGCAGGCACGGTTTCCTCCCGTGCGAGGCTGCTACAGCTTGGGCCTGTCCGCACTGAGCGGAGCAGCAGACACACACTTGGCAGGTCGCACTTTTTAAAACACAGCACATGAAACCTCGAGTAGTCCCACGTCGTCTATGAAAGAGCGTGTAAATCCTCCCTGTCTCCTTTTAAACCGCACACTGCCTTAAGATTTCACATCTTCCTTCACGTCGTGCCAGTGCAGGTTGCTCCAATGAGATGTGCAAGGCGGCGGTTATCACAGGCAGCCTGCCTGCTGCTCGCCACTGTAGGGCCGGCAGCTGCAGAGGGAGAAGAAGGGATCTCCTCTGCGCCCGGAGGTGTGTGTAATTTGTGCTGGGTGAGAGTGCTGGTTCAAGGATGATTTGTGCATGTGCTGAGTTGTGCACTGCTATTCTTTTGCCGTTTTTGAGAGAAGGTGGTTTTGGGGAAAAACGCTACAAAACGCTGCACCCCTCAGCGCCCCACAGAGCCCATGAGCTTTGCTTGTTAAGATCAGATATGGAATCCCGGTTTTTGGAGTAGACACCTACTTGCTGCGAGTGTGTGTGTGTGTGTGTGTGTGTGTCTGTGTGTGTGCGTGTGTGTGTATGATGCCCTCCAGCCACACACAGGATGATGCGCTCTCTTGCAGAGCACTAACCTTGATCAATACATTGCTATGGATCGCTCCAAACCCCGCGCTGCTGCTCACTTTTTATTTCAATATCACGGCTGTTTGAACACCCTAGCCAGGGGCCCTCGAAGAAATGGGCTCTAACTGGGCTTCATAAACACATGTACACTCACAAACACACACACACACACACACACACCCTTTCACTCCCTGACTCTCTCCCTCTGACTCTCTTACTGTCTTTCCTTTTCTACCCTTCTCTCTCTTGCACATGCTCTCTCTCTTTCTCTCTCTCCCTCTCTCTCTCTCTCCCCCTCTCTCCCCCTTCTTTCTCACTCTGTTAGGGGTCATTGTGCTGAAAAGAGAGCATCCAGTGCCCCGGGCAGAGAGGAGCATAGGACAGCCGTGTCATTTACCTGTGTTCTCTCGTCCTGCTCGGGAAAAAAAAAAAAAAAAAAAAAAAAAGAAATTTTTTTTGCTGGTCTTGCCTTTAACACAAACACACATCAAAGGTAACTTATTTTTGGAAGCGGCCAAAACACTGAAGGTTTTTAATCATTTCCCCTGCGCCCTTCTCCGCCCGCGGAGCGCTGGGGGCTGAGGAGGAGTCTGGGGCTGCAACTTCACCCGTCTGAACAGACTCTCACGCTGGGCCTCCACAGCACTGCACAGAGCTTTGGTCTTTAAACGCTGGCCATGATGCTCTTGTAATCTCTTCTTTGATAGCATTTAAAACCCTCTTGGACAAGCAGAGCCCACGGATGGCACTTGGAGGACAACACTCTGAAAAGGGGGGGGAGGAAGGATAGAATAGAATGGCAAAGGATAATGCACATGGATACATTTCAATACAGACTACGCACCCAGCACACGTCACCCAACAAATATCACCCAGCACACGTCACCCAGCTCCCAACACACGTCACCCAACAAACATCACCCAGCACACGTCACCCAGCCCCAACACACGTCAACCAACAAACATCACCCAACAAACATCACCCAGCACACGTCACCCAGCCCCAACACACGTCACCCAACAAACATCACCCAGCACACGTCACCCAGCTCTCAACAAACATCACCCAACAAACATCACCCAGCACACGTCACCCAGCCCCCAACACACGTCAACCAGCCCCAACACACGTCACCCAACATCACCCAAAGCATCACCCAGCCCCAACACACGTCACCCAGCCCCAACACACGTCAACCAACAAACATCACCCAGCACACGTCACCCAGCTCTCAACAAACATCACCCAACAAACATCACCCAGCACACGTCACCCAGCCCCAACACAGCCCCAACACACGTCACCCAACAAACATCACCCAGCACACGTCACCCAGCTCTCAACAAACATCACCCAACAAACATCACCCAGCACACGTCACCCAGCCCCAACACACGTCACCCAACAAACATCACCCAGCACAGCTCCCAACACACATCACCCAACAAACATCACCCAGCACACGTCACCCAGCCCCAACACACGTCAACCAACAAACATCACCCAGCACACGTCACCCAGCTCTCAACAAACATCACCCAACAAACATCACCCAGCACACGTCACCCAGCCCCAACACACGTCAACCAACAAACATCACCCAACAAACATCACCCAGCACACGTCACCCAACACATACCACACATCACCCAGCACACATAATGGGCTGTGTGCATGCATGTGTGTGTGTGCATGTGTGCGCATGTGCATGTGTGTGTGTGTGTGCAGTTCCTTGGCTGACCCAGATGTGTTTAAGTGGGTCGGGAGAGTGGTGGGCTGTCTGGGAGTTGGGAGAAATGCTGGGAGAGGCTGCTGCTCATGGGCGAGAGACAGAGAGAGAGACAGAGAGAGAGACAGAGAGAGAGACAGAGAGAGACAGACATGAAGTGGGAGAGAGTCTAACCCAGAGTGGCTCCTTTGCTGTCCAGTCAGCTCACCTCCCTGCCATATTGTATGCAACTGCATCACATGCACATACACTGTCCCTTTACACCCATCACATACACACCCACACACCCCGTCCGTTTACACCCATCACACACACACCCACACACACCCCATCCCTTTACACCCATCACATACACACCCACACACCCCGTCCCTTTACACCCATCACACACACACCCACACACACCCCATCCCTTTACACCCATCACATACACACCCACACACCCCGTCCCTTTACACCCATCACATACACACCCACACACACTGTCCCTTTACACCCATCACATACACACCCACACACACTGTCCCTTTACACCCATCACACACACCCACACACACTGTCCCTTTACACCCATCACATACACACCCACACACACTGTCCCTTTACACCCATCACATACACACCCACACACACTGTCCCTTTACACCCATCACATACACACCCACACACACTGTCCCTTTACACCCCCATCACATACACAGCTTGCTTATTTGTTCACGCAGATGGATATGAAGCATCCTTCTTCCTATCATCTCAATCTGATTGTGTGTTTCAAACTCTTATATTGGACACTATGCCTTCATAATCGCTCATGAACAATGGCATATAAAACACACTTTACCTGCACTTTGCACTTCCCTACCCAAACAGCTCCCTCCGTTCTGGCGCATTTGTCTGTATTTAGTAAAGTGAAAGCACATCCTGCTCAACTTGTTTTGCATGCTTGTTTTTTATCCCCCCCCCCCGTCTCTACGGAGGAAGATATTGTGGAAGGGGCTACTATTAAATCAATCCAAGCCAGGCATCTCACAGCGACCTCATGGCCTGTGTCAGCTCGTCTCCCATCATGCAGCGGTCGGGGAGAGTGCGGGCGGCGCGGCAGCTGGCTCCTGGCACTGTCATCCTCCCTCCTGTCTCTCCTCATCCGCTGCCTTCCTCTCTTCCCCCTGTCTCTCATCACTCTCCTCCATGCCTTCCCCTCTCCCTCTCTCCAGGCTGATCTCGCCCGTGGTGATGCAGTACATCTGACAGTCCCCGCGAGTGTTGCCTCCGCTCATTATAAAATAACCCTGGCTCGCCGCAGCCCTGCCCGAGACGCTCTCCCTGCCAGAGAAGCAGGTGCGACAGGAACCTCTCCTGCCATGTTGCGGGGGAGAAGAATCAAGTTCCTTCCAGAACGCGACAAAACAAGGAACAAAGGAAGGCGCTTAAAATATAATTTGCTTCCGCTCGCACGGCGGCGCTTCTGTGGGGCCGGGCTGGCCCGTGGGTGCTTGTGCACGCCCGCGAAGCCTCGCATCTCACGCCAGGACCAGGAGAGCTCCATGCAGCAGGACTGCAGCTGCAGAGCTGGCCTGGTTCACCCCCGTTCTCCCTCTCTACCTCTCTCCCTCTCTCCCTCTCTCTCTCTGCCTCCCTCTATCCTTCCCTCTCTCTCTCCCTCTCTCCCTCTCTCTCTCTCTTCTCTCTCTCCCTCCCTCTATCCCTCTCTCTCCCTCTCTTCTCCCTCCCTCTCTCCCTCTCTCTCTCTCTCTCCCTCCCTTTATCCCTCCCTCTCTCCCTCTCTCTCGCTCTTTCTGTCTGTCCTTCTATTTTTCTTTCTCATCTCTCTTCCACTCCCCGTGTGTCTCTCTCTCCACGTCTCCCTCACTACACGCGTCTCTCTCTCTCTCTCTCTCTCTCTCTCTCTCTCCTGCTCCCCCCTGCGTCTATCTCTGTCTCTCTCGTGTCCCCACCAGTCGGTGTGGTGGCAGAGGCCGGCCGGGTGCTGGGAGAGGTCCATGCGGCGGGCTGATGGAGAGTTAACAGGCTGGCGGGCGGCCAGCGGGGCTCACACAAGTAGGATGTTTGCCAAGCCCGCGTGGCCCATCCATCCCGCCTGCTGACACCCCCTTCCTGCTCGCTTCCACCAGGGCTCTTTCTCTCCCCATCCCAAATTGAGCAAATTCGATTTGGCCCCTGTGAAGCAGGCTTCGCCACCTAGAAACTAATTACCCCGATGCAAAAGTGGCGTTCGGAGCTGACTGTTGGAGGGAGGCGTGATTACTGGTGGAAGGCGAGTGGATGTACGCTGATGCCCGCTGCCCGAGAAGGCACATGTGTAAACTGTAATGCTATGCACTGTTCCTCTCTCCTCGTCCATGAAATTCTGTTCAGCTAGTTACCGGTCTGCAGTGGATTAATGTTATTAATACCATGTTGTTTTCAAGAATACCGTAGTTTTATTTTTTACTGTTTTGTACCATTACCTTCATCACAAGCCCATCCTTGACCAGTGTGGTATGTTTTGATTGTATTAGTAGTTTACAGGGGCTTCTCCTTCCCTTATTACACAGTTTCGGTTAAAGCCAACATAATCCCTTGATGTGCTTACAGCAACTTTAATTCAGACACTTTACCACCTTTGCTATGGAAAAAGTAAAAAGAAAATGACACCTGTATAAACATATTGAGACAAGTATAGATGCTTTATGGCGACTTCTTTAGTGATTCACATGTTTTTCTGTCTGACTGGACCTTTGGTTTTCATCAGTGGGGTAGCGAGGCCATAATTGCTGTGGTATTAGCAGAGTAAATATGGTATTTCAGTAAATGGCTTGTGTCCGGCCCGCTGCCCAGGCGGGTCCGGTGAGACCAGTTCTAACAGATTGAGCGGGCCAGGTAGTCCATGTCATCTTGTTAAAAACGCTCAGCACGTCCAAGAGGCCCTGTGGCCACACGGCCAGGCGTGCCAAGCTGTTCCCACGGTCTGCTGCTAGCGGCGTGTGCAGCCCTACCAGGCCAGCTCGGTCCACGTCCAACACTAGCATGTGTGTGAGGCAGCGTGGGCCTGCAGGCCCACAGGCAGCCATGGGCAAGCGGCGCAGGGGGCCGGGGTCAGGCCCTGCACGGGGACCACCGGCTGGGGAGGGCGCGGGTGGGAGCGGTCCAGGTTCGCCTGTCTTGGAACAGCCAGAGGAGAGAGAGGGAGAGAGAGAGAGAGAGAGAGAGGTAGAGAGAGAGGGAGGGAGGGAGAGGGGGGAGAGAGAGAGAGGGAGAGAGGGAGAGAGGGTGTATGGGAGCTGGTCCTGGTCCTGTTGGCAGGTTAAATGTCCCCAGGCTGGGAGTTTAGTGAGGGCAGCTGGACTGTGGTGAAAGAGTAAAGACACCCAGCACACATGTGGCTTTCACATCACTGCTCTCCAGCTATCTCTCTTTTCTCTCTCTCTCTCTCTCTCTCTCTCTCTCTGGCTGTCTCTCCTTCCCTGTCTGTCTCTCTGTCCCTGCCTCTCACACGCTGTCTCTCCCCTGAGGAGGCCGAGCTCTGTTCTGCTGAACTGCTCTGACCCTGCGGTTTCAATGGCCCGTCTCCCCCGCCTGGCGTGCTGCTCCTCTTTGATTTGCCCAATGTGTGAAATGGGCATAGAGGCGCCTGGCACACTGCTGCCCATCGGTGCCTGTCTGTGTCTGTCTGTGTCTGTCTGTTCCTGTCTGTGCGTGTCTGTGCCTGTAGTCTCTTTACCTCTGTGTGCAGAGGCCAAGACCGTAACGGCCGTTCTGCTATCAGCCGTCTCACTGTTTGGCCACAACATGCCCTCACCTCCCGCCCTGTACTGAACCCTGAGAAGAAGAACGTTGGAGCTTAAAGAGAAGGACCCGACTCCTCGTCATAATTACCACGTCCGTGATGAATGTAAATAACCATTAACACGGACGACCATTCGAACATAATGTGGAAGCCTCTCGTTGTGAAATGAGATGTAGGTTATGAAACACTAGTCCAAAGTGGAGAGCATGGTAGTGGTAGCTTATTAAATAACACCCGGCTAATTGCTTTGTCTTCCTTTTGTCCTGCTGTTGTACATGTTATTAAGCTTGTTTCATATATCTTAGAGTAATGAGGAAGACGCGCCTGGCACCTGCATGGTGTAATTAAACATATAAATTTCTCCTCTTGCAGAATTATTAGTGGTCATGAGCTGATTTATACGGCCCGGTAAATTGCCATGTTGAGCTTATTTTCTTTCCCTGAAAGGACGTGAGAGAGCAGCCTCATACTTCAGCACCTTAGCCAGAAGAAGCTTCTCTAAACGTCGACTATACTATATATAAGAAACGTTCTCCTCCGCTCACGCCAAGCTGGGCTCTGTCACCCAGGCATTTGTCCTTGGGGGAAGGCGGGTAAATATTTATCTCTGGAACATAAATTAGTTTTATGTTCAGCTAATCATACCAATCTCGCTGTCGTTACTGTGGCGATCATTTGCATAATTTTGGAAGCCGTGTGCTATGGATGACTGCCCAGTGTCCCCCGTTCTGTTCCTGACATCTTGACTTCAGAGGGCTGATCCCATGTTTGTTTGTTATTGTCATCTTCTGCCATATCAACTGGACACTGAACTGAACTAAACTGAATCAGGTTCATGTCAGACAGAGAGATTCATGGTCATTTACCTGTGAGGTGTCTTTTGGAGCCATAACACTAGGTCAGAGAAAT
>JAGXOD010001386.1:7217500-7275000 GCA_020368025.1 Brachyhypopomus occidentalis
ACAAAGACTATTGGCTGCTTCTGCCTCTGCCTTACTGGGTGAATTATAGTGTTTTTATAGATCAATACACAAAGGCAATAATCCTTATTATTATCTCATAATAAATGGTAATTGTAGTGCCACTAGTATTTGTAATCTCAGAGGAAATGGTGGATAATATAGCTCGGGGTGATGAGTGCGGCAGTCCTGGTTGTACGGCGTTGGTGGTTCGCAGCGGTTCGGCTTGCTGTGGTCGTAGTGCGTTGCGGCCACTGTATGTCATCGGTGAGCCGAGCTGCTCTGGGCACGGAGGCAGCAGCGCACGGGCTGGTGTAATACGCAGAGCCGAGTGTGTGTCGCCCACTTCAGCAGGCTAAACAGCCTCTCGGTGTTCGCTTGCTTGTCTGCGCAGCACACACTGCCTGCACTGGCTGTATTAGCATAAGAAAAAGGACGAGTGGTCTTTGTTCCTCTGCGCTTCCCCTCCGCTGTGGTGAGTGGACATCGGGGCTAATACTGCACTGCACAATAATAACTTTAGCATCGACACCTCCCACCCCCACCTGCCCATTCCATATTCTCCTTCTTAATTCTTATCTTCAAAGTGCTCAGGCATCACAACTACGACAGGGAGAGTGACAGAGAGAGACAGACAGAGACACAGAGAGAGAGAGAGAGAGAGAGAGAGAGAGAATGACGCTAAAAGCCAGTTGGACTGCTCCTCGGAGACCAGCTTTGGGCTGCCGACGAAATATTAAAGACTAATAAACACACTGGTGAAAAACGGAGATGGCGAGAGGAGGAAAAGAAAGAAAGAAGCGAAGCATAAACAAGCAGGCAGGACTTGATGGACACCGTTATTCCACACGGCAGCTCTCGTCAAATGGCCGCTGAGATCTGGAGGCTGCTCCCGCGCAGGCCTGTTCCTCGTGCGCCTGGCCGGCAGGAGCACTGCACAAGAGGGACAGATGGAGCGGTGGAGGGAGGAGGAAGGCGCAGGGGATGAGTGGAGTGCTAGAGGTTGGATTGATGGACCCTCAGTCTGTACTGAGAGACTGTGTAGGAGGAAGAGCAGCATGGGGGGCGGGAGGGGGGGTGCGTTGATTGACAGGGTGCTGTGACAATTGATATTGTGGGGGGGGGGGGGGGGGGGGGGTCAGTAGATGGTGAAGGCACTAAGGTGTCAGCCAGGCCTAGAAAGAATGTAGTGTATATGTGGGGGGGGGGGGGCAAACGATGTGCTGGGGTACGGCGGTCCGGTCCGAACACCTCGATGCAACAACAAACAATAATTCCCGCGGCCGATTTAGGTGACGGCAGGATATTGCTCGCACTGAGACGTGGCGTGAGAAAGTGATGAGAAATATGATTGTAATTAATGAGGAGCCGGAATGGGGAGTCCCAGATGGAAAGGCTGAGTTGCTTTGCCATGATTGTGCATCCGTGGGCTCCGCCGTGCGCCGTACCTGGCCACGCGCACGGCTCTCTGAAGTAGCTAGTTAGCATACGTGTCTCCTGCTGTTTGTGCTCTCGAAGTGGGAGCAAGCCTTCTCTACTGCTCACCAGAGATTTGTTCTGTAAGATTAATGAAGGTCACTGATATTCTCAGAAGTATTCTGATAATTAAGGCTTTGTTTATCAAAAACAAGTTATATTAAGAGCAAAAAAGATTCATGGTAATTATTCATAATCTTAACAATTCAAGTGTAGCCACCTCATTTGTGCGTTTAATTCTTCTTGTTAATGTTTTGCATAAATCTGCATAATTACTTGAGATGCCTGTTGTAATTTTGACAGCTACTCAGCTCATGTGCAGCAAAGTATAGCGGAGGCTTCATGCGGCGCATACTTATAACGGCCTCGTGCTCCTGGCGTAATACCGCCCTGCCCGCCGCTCTCGCCCTCGCCGCCTGGGCGAACAGCGCCGCCCTACAGCGGGGTTGGGGAATTGAACGTTTGGGGCAACAGAGAGAGTGAAAAGACTTGAGGAGTGAGGTATCATTCCCGTCGCACAGACTGTATCTTCACTATCGGAGTGGCCAGATTCTCCGCACTGAGAGGCTGGGTCTGTCTGCGGAGCAGCAGGGCTGTGGTGCTTTCTAATCACACTCTAATTTCTGCCATAATAATGCCACGTAAATGGAGGCAGAATGGTAATGCAAGTCTAGAGTTTACATAATCTTGTAATGACCCCTTGTATTACACTGTCTGTGATATTGCCTTTAATAGATTGTTAGCTGCTGATCTAAAAAGGAAAAAAAAAAATCAAGAACAGTGGCTCACGAAATTAAATTTGGAGTGAGGCCGGGCCTATTAGCACTCTGACATGAGTGATATCATTTCCCACTCTCTTTATGTTCACACACACACATTCTCACAGCGTTGGACAGCTGTTTAGTATTCTCCAAACAGCAGAATTAATGCTCTCATCACTGGTCTGAACCTCAATGATACTTTTAAACACATGCACGGTACGGGTTCACAAGTCATTGCTGTTAGAATTCATCTACTGTGCTTGTGATGCTGCAACAGCAGAATGCAGAAGTGTGTGTGTGTGTGTGTGTGTGCACTTGTACACTTCCTTGAGAAGTACTTCCTTATGAACTGCATCAATGCAGTGTCCATTCATTACTTCCTCCAGTGTCAATATGCTTAAGTAATGGTTCCTATGGTAGTTTTAGACAGGCCATACTTAACAAGTAATTACCCAACGCCTGTCCTGCTGTAGAAAGCACAGAGAATGTTCGCTGCACCGTACAAGTTTCCTTGTGCGACTGTGAGCATGCAAATAGTGCGTTGTGTATATTTCTTACTGGAACTCCATCCTTGACCTTGGTCTGGCCTCCACCCCTGGCACGGAGCTCCTGCAGCGCACGGGCTCGGTGTGCGCTGACGTGAACCAGACTCCTTCACGGCACCCTGAGCTGAGCACAGATCTGTGGAGGCCTATGCTTTATGGGAGTACCATGTGGCATCTCCTGTTAATTGAAAGTTGTCTAATGAAGTAAACTTGAGAAGAGTGTGTTTGTTTGTGTGTGTGTGTGTGTGTGTCTTTTGTGTGTGTGTGTGTGTGTGTAGGGGAGGGAGGACTGAGAGACAAAGAGAGGGCAAGGAAAAAAAAAATCCTTAACTTTCTTTAATTATGTTTACCCAACAGGCCTTGCCTCCTAATTTAAACAGCATAAACATCTGGCCGGGCGCAGCATTAGAATCGTGGCAGTAGTCAAGCAAATCTTGTGGAAAATAATGAAATTAGATCCCTGGTGTTGTGACAGAGGAAGGGCAGGATACATCAGCTCCATGTTAATAAAATTTCCATGAATGACTGAATACAATTAAGAAATTGTCAGTTGTGGCTCTGAACTTTTGTAACTCGTAGATGTTTGCATCATTTGATTATGGTGGCAATTTGGAATTGTTTATTATGGCCTGTATTGGGGTATTAATTATGACCTTTCTTATTGGCCACGATTACAGCTGGTCTGAGAGATTGTGGGGAGACGCTGCTGTGTCAGGGCCGGTAGGACTTCCGTGCTTGGCTTTGTGGACCTCACTTGCACAGTCCCATATAAAACAGGGTGGCTGCATTCACCAGCTGACGTAGCTCGTTGAGTGGAGTAGATGTTCGGGTGTAGAGGGGTTGAAAGCAGGAGCTCGAACCGCCTGCTACTCCAGAAATGCTAACGATCCATTTTTGTGTGTGTGTGTGTGTGTGTGTGTGTTGTTGGTTTTCTCCTCAAATTAACATTCACAGAGAGGTGCTGCGTAAATTGAAATATGAACCCCTACCTCTGCATCCGTCCGCACTGCGCCGTTTATCTGATCAGCTGGCGCGAGGAGAGGGAGATTGTATTTGTTGAAATGATTTGTCAGTTTAGGAAGTAATAAAGGATTTGGGCTGAGAGCTGTACAAACAGGGCGGGATGGAGGAGTGAGGAGCGCGCGAGGACGTCTCCGCCGCGTTCTAATATGCCCCCCACCACGCACAGGCCCGCGCGGGGACAACCGCATCCAGGTGCAAATAAAGATTTTGTGGCACACGTGCACGCCGTGAAATACGGACAACACGAAGGGACAGCGAGGACGAGGACAGAAACCGCTGCTTCCTGTTAACCTAAAGCAGGAAGAGGATGAAGAGTGTGAATACGAGCGCTTGTGTAGAGCTCTAGTGGGAGCGGCAGTTTTTAGTGCAGTATGGGGACTGTTATTCAGTATGGGGACTGTTATTCAGTATGGGGACTGTTATTCAGTATGGGGACTGTTATTCAGTATGGGGACTGTTATACAGTATGGGGACTGTTATACAGTCTGCACTGTAAGGACCATCGCAGCAGAGTTCAGAGAGTTAACTACAGAGCTGGCCATGTTTATATATATATATATATATATATATATATATATATATATATATATATATATATATATATATATATATATGTCTAGGCTATAGCTGTCTGAAAATGGCTTTGTGGTTTGTGTTTTTAGCAGCTGTTGATTTCACAGTCATCCAGTGGCCGTCGTCATTTCATAGAGCTTCTTCATTTATAGGTTTCCCCTCCTCCTGATTGCTTTGACATGTCAGTTCTCTCCTCTCCACATTCCTTCTTCGTCTATAGCTACTTCTGTCCATCTGCCGTTATTGACTTTGCACTACAACCTTATTGACTTATGGGGAATTATTGAATTAGCTCACTCATAGACATGGCCACACTTAATCAGAAGCTTGAAATATGTTGGGCATATAATTTTTTTTTTTCTCACCCTACTGAACTTTGCGTGTGTGTGAATGTGTGTGTCTTTGATTGAAACACAAGCCACAAACCGCAGAAGTGTAGTACATACCAGATCATGTATGCTTCTCCTCTGTATCCTGTCGCTTCCTAATTGTAAATCAACCCCCCCCCCACACACACACACACACACACACACACACACACACGCAAGCACACACAAAACGAGAGAGAGAGTGAGCGCTGATGGCTAAGCAGATAAGGGAGGAGCAGGAGTATGCTGAATGAAGAACTCCACTACACGTGTGTAAGTAGAGGGGCTCGGTCTACGCGGACACAGAGCTGGAGGTAATTGCTTCCATGCTTGCTGCCAGATCCAGGGTTAAGTTGTCTTCAGTGCTCTGCTTGTCAATGAAGCCTTTATCTCCCACCCACTTTTGTCTTGGCCCAAAGAGCCCACTGTATTTTATGCTGACTTGGAGTGTCTTTTGTGTTCAATTCATGTTTCTGGCATTGACAGAGAGCCTGTTGTTCTTTGCCAGGAAAACTGATTTACCCCATTTCTCTAGTTTGACCCCTTCACCCCCACTGTAATTTTACAACCCAATAAAGTCATTCAAATGGAGGATGTTACTCTGGTTGCCATCTTGCTTCAAAAAGATCTGTCCACGCATGTGTTATGGACGAGGGCCCAGGATTAGCCGCGGAGCGTTGTACTGAATGTACATCAGTGACTAAACTATGTTCGCTTTGCTGAATATAACTGCCCGTTGTTTGTAAACATCATAAAAAAGTAACCAATAGGAATGCCTGGGGCTGTCTCCCAGGCTGTTACATCAGCAGCGCTGGCTTATCGCACACTGCCAGACCAGGTCCTTTCTTCCACTGATGTCATGTATCTGTACGTCTTGAATGTGTCTTTAGGTCCGTCGCTGTTGTACATTAGCGCCTGCGTGACGTCTGTATGTAACAGACAATGAAATTGCGATGCAGAACAAACGCTAATGGTGGGAGAACTCAGAAAAAGATGTATTCGTAATTGTAAATCATTTTTTCTTAATGATTGTGTTGTTAATATATAAAAGCAGCAGTGTAGAGGACAGAGTCAGTATGAATATTTGCATTCTCATTTGCATATTTACAGGCTTGACAAGAGTACTAGTGTGGATGATCCCAAACATGACTAATTAACACCAGTGTTGCAAGTTCACACAGAGTCATAGGAGCAGTCGGGGAGGGCGGGGGGGTGTTGGGGGAGGGGGGGGGGGGTTAAGGCCCTTCACTCTGGTTGCCATGCCAGCCATGGAGTGCGCAGTGATGGGCCATCAACTGAACTAAAGCATTAATCATGTAAAGACTTCACTAGCAAAATATGGAATACTCTCCTGGGAAGGTGTAAATAGAACATTTACAGTTTTTGGTTTTGTTTGCCATATTTTTTGCCGGGTTTGTTTTCTAGGGTGAAGGATTGCCAGTGTGCTATTGCTATGGGGGCCTGTTAATCTCCACAAATTAAATCCATACTCCTGTAAGGTCAGGTCAGATACTGAGTGCATCAGTCGGTTGAAAATGCAAATATTAATTCTGCAGATTTTTTTTTTCATGTAATTATGATTTATAGGCTGTCGATAACAATGTGTGTGCTCTTAAACCAAATGTATTTTATTAACACCAATTCTGAAATAGATTTAAAAGGTTATAACAATGTTTTACTCTAGCAATTCAGTTTGAATAATGATTTAGTTTCAAACACATTTGGATCTATTTTTAGTATACACTACCTTAAACACTCTGTACTGTTGCTTCAGAAATGCTTGTCAGCCGTGACGTTATGAGCCGTAGATTCTCCTCAGATCGTGAAAGGCAGTTTCACACAGCACAACTAGACCAACAAGGAATATTGTCACATCTTTATAAGTATGACACGCGTTACTCCGTTTGCTTGGCGTGCCCTCAGAGTGCGCTGCGTTCTACCACACCATCCTGAGCCCCTGAAGCTGCTCAGACGCTGTCATTTCCTTTCTTTTCATGGATGAGATGATTACTTATTTTTAAAGCCTTCACAAAAGAATTCACTGGACCTTAGCACACATTTAATACATTTAAACCATGGGCAATTTTTAAGTGTGTAATGTGAATGTCAAACTGGGATCAGGCCTGCACACTTGCTCACTCACCAGATACACTTGACTGAGTTGACTGAGAGAGGGGGGGGAGAGAGAGAGAGAGAGAGAGAGAGAAGGAATGAATGATCATAGGAATGAAGATTTGGTTGGGGGTCCAGAGGACGAAGTTAGGACTGTGTCTTGGGAAGGGGGAGGGGGTATTGAGGAACTGTGAGTGCCATGAAAGCTCTAACCTCTCCCACAAAGGTTCATGTCTCTGTGTGCAGATCCAGATGGGTAATAGCACAATGCTGAAATCATGCCACACATATTATGGCCGCTGTGATTGCTGACCTGATTACCTGCCATATGCTTGCTGAAGGGTTCAACCGAAAATGGGCTAGTATGCAAACCCTTTTAAAGCAACGTTTTTATAGCGGAGTCATTATGGCAACATGGAGGCTCGCGCAAATGAAAGCGTGCATTGCAGGGAAGGAAAATAATGAAGTCATAAAAGTCAGGGCTTACGGTGAATGGGTTCCACCAGGGCCTCAGCGCCAGCCCTCTGGCTGGGTGCCCGCATGCCTAGGTGTGTGGGAGGCGTCGGGTCTACTGCACCGCCACCGGGTCTGGAGAGGACACAGGAGCTGAGGGATGCTGGAGGAGATCACTGTGCCCTCTGCAATTTATGGAATCTAGGAATTCGCTCGGTGAGAAAACAGGCAAGATCTTGCGGTAAACTCACAAATTCAGGAAAGAATGAGTAAGACAGAGAGAGAGAGAGGGAGAGAGAGGGAGAGAGAGATAGATTATGCCTTTAGGGTGATTCCGATTTTAAACTGGGACAATGGCCTACGTTTATCTTCTATGCGCTCACCTCACAAATATCATACGGTAAGATTCTGCAGAGCTGAGCGTTCTTGCAGCTGTGTGGATGTGGATCTCCCCTGCAGCCCCGTGGCTCCACACACAGATGAGATGTGTGGAAGCCTCGCCTGTGCCTGGAGATTTGCCCGTCTTTCATTCCTTCATGTCATCCATTAAAAGAGAATTTTTGCATAATCTTTAAGCACCTTTATGGCCTACTTAGCATAACATGATTCCTCTGTTGCTGAGATTGTATTTGGGTCAGCTTCTTTCTAATTCTCTTTCATTGGGAATCTCCTCCAACATGCGGTCCTGCACTATCCAGCGACATCATTAATTCTAATGTAGGTCATGTGAGATTTTATGGAGTAGTGTGGTATTTACATTTTTAATTAAGACATACCAGTTACGTCCAGATTAGAACGATTTTTAAGCCTTGTTAGTTATTCCTCGTTTTTTCGCACAGGGAACTGCTTA
This sequence comes from Brachyhypopomus occidentalis, assembly GCA_020368025.1. NCBI lineage: Eukaryota > Metazoa > Chordata > Actinopteri > Gymnotiformes > Hypopomidae > Brachyhypopomus > Brachyhypopomus occidentalis. The sequence goes on from JAGXOD010001386.1 coordinate 7,225,659, forward strand.
CACGGCTTAGGTGAGTCGTACATCTTGAGTACTGAGCAACAATTCCTTCACTTTTATATGAGTTCTACATTCAGTAGTCGGTAGACTGTGCACCTACACTCACTGGTGACCTTATTGGTGCACCTGCCACAGGTGTATTTTATAGATATGCAGTTACAAGAGATGCAGAGACTCTGTTACTATGCACAATCTACCTAACAACCAATCTCATTGGTCAATTTCAAAACCCTGCTAGCCACATATGACTTCAGGAATGGACTCTTCAACACCCTGCTGGCCTGGTCATTGTTTGCTAGTGTCATTGTGTTCAAGCGTTTTTACACATGCCAGTGTGATTGGGAGGAGCAAAAATACATTGCAGTGGTCCTGTGCATTAAGGTCTTATGAGAGCACAAACAAAAATTCCCATACTTTTTTCTCTCAGTCCTTCTCTCGCTGGGTAACACACACACACCCCTTTGGGGTGATCCAGTTCTCTGTATGAATGTATCTGTTGCACGTGTGCATTGTACCGTATGCCTGTGTGTCTGCGTATCTGCATGCCTGCGTGTCTGCATACCTGTGTGTCTGCGTGCCTGTGTGTCTGCATGTCTGCATACCTGCGTGTCTGCGTATCTGCATACCTGCGTGTCTGCATACCTGCGTGTCTGCGTATCTGCATACCTGCGTGTCTGCATACCAGCGTGCCTGCGTGTCTGCATGTCTGCGTACCTGCGTGTCTGCATGTCTGCATACCTGCGTCTCTGCATGCCTGCGTGTCTGCATACCTGCATGTCTGCGTGCCTGCATGTCTGCGTGCCTGCGTGTCTGCATGTCTGCGTACCTGCGTGTCTGCATGTCTGCATGCCTGCGTGTCTGCATACCTGCATGTCTGCGTGCCTGCATGTCTGCGTGTCTGCATGCCTGCGTGTCTGCATGCCTGCGTGTCTGCATGCAGCATGCTACTGGACACATGGGCTGTCTTCTGGAGATCAACAGCAACCCCACTGAAGAGTGTCATCTGAGAGGGGCTGTCAGCAGCTTGAGAGGGAGGATGAATAATAGAACACGGTTGTGGGGCCCTCCTAGATTGTTGGTTTTGTGTGTGTGTGTGTGTGTGTGTTCAAGTAGATTGTTTGTGGTTGTAGAGGGAAAGTTGTTTGTGCATCAACATGAAAGCCTGGGTAGTGACCCAGTGAATCAGTCGCCATGGTGATCTTCAACCTGGATGACTGTGGACACGTTGTTAACCACCAGTAGGATAACAGTACAGGTGGAAGATGAACCGCGTTCACGTACGCTGTAATTCATTTCAGAAGCATGCAGTCAGAGTCATTGCTTTTTTATTTGGTGTATAGACAGGAACATGTTAGACTTGGGATTATCCATTCAGTTAGACAGCTTACGAAGTACAATATGATCAGGTAATCTTCCCAGTAGACAATACGTCAGCAGTAACAGCACCGGCTGCTATGCTATGTTCATTAGCGCTCCTCCCCAGCCCTCCCTGGAGTGGCTGCAGTTAGCCATAAGCCGTAGCTGAGGTTGAAGGCTCTGTCCTCCGTGTTGCCAAAAGACCCGAGAAGACCCGTCCATTTACCATGCAGAGCCAATAATAGCTATTGACCAGCTTTTTTTTCTCTCTCTCTCTCTCTCTCTCTTTTCAGCACATTGCCAGTTTCCCGCCTTAATTGTTATTGGAGATTTTATCGTGAGTTTGATGCATAGGAGCTTGAACCTGTTAAGTGGTGACAGGGATGAGGAAGGGGGAGAGGAAGCTGCACAGAATAATTCCACCCTGTGTAATTAATGACCCTTAAAATGGAGGCAGCGATGGCGGGACTCTCCAGCACGGACAGCTGGTGCCCTCCTGTCTCCCTGACCTCCACTGGTGATTTCATTAAACACCGCCGCACTACAACACACCCAGGGCGTAAAAGGAGACATGCAATCACCCAGCTCAAGAGTAGTTCTGTGTGGGGTTTTTAATCTCTTTGTACTTGGTTCCCGTTGTATCTCTGCAATTTATTAACGGGGCATGTTGGAGCCGGCCGCGGCCCTGCGTTGCGGAGGAGGTGTGTCGCGGAGCGAGGGATAGTAAAGTTGCAGAAAGTCTCGTGGCCCCAGCCGAGGAGCACGCGGAGCACGTGGAGCTGTCTTATCTCCAAGCCTCCTCCGCCTTACATCTCACATCTCTAATCAGCCGGGTTCACAGGAGCTGTGTGTGTACCGACATCAGGCAATCAGACGAATCTAAATCGTTCTGTGTGTGTGTGTGTGTGTGTGTGTCTGTGTGTGTGTGTGTGTGTGTGTGTGTGTGTGTGTGTGTGTGTGTGTGTGTGTGTGTGTGTGTGTGTGTGTGTGTGTGTGTGTGTGTGTGTGTGTGTGTAACAGTTACTCACACCTCAAAGTAACTGTTGTTAACATGATCTCCTCTACACCTGTTTGGTGTTGTGGACACTGCTTTATATGCAAATGCTTTGTTTGGTCAGTAAGCAGCACACTGACCAGTAGGTCCATAAAGCACCGTTGGTTCATTCAGTGGATTATTTATCTGTCACAGGCTGTTTGTGCTCATTTTGCCAGTGAGCACACATCACAGACAAATTACACACAGATTAAGCCCAACCTTTTGTCATTGATGAACGTGGATGAGCGCGTAAGACAGAGGCAGGTTTCCTCTCAGCGTTAGCCTGGGCTAGGAAACCAAACAGCAGCACAAAGTCATGCCTGACAAAAAGGGGGGGGGGGGGAAAGGAATGTTTTGTCAATATTTATGTTCTCATTCATTTCCACCTATCATACAGCGGGGACAAGCGGGACAACATCCACTGGTAATGGAGTCATTGCACAAGGGTAAAAGCATTGCATTATGGGAACAATAAGTGTGGGCCTAAATGAAGGAGGAGATAAAAGGCGAGGAGGCAGTGGAGCAAAGTTGGGCCTCACTTTAGCCCCACTATCCTTGAGGAACGGATCTCTCTTTGTTAGTGACAGGCTTTTTCAGATTAGACCTGGATTCCCCAGGTAAAAGGGCAGCCGGGCCTTATCTGGACTGATAAGTTCCCAGCACCTTGCGTGTGTGCCCGCCTGTGACTGCGTGTGCGACTGCGTGTGCATGCAAATATCCTCAGCTGTCAAGCACCCCCCCCCATACACACACACACACCCACAGCCCCCGAACCTCCTGTCTGATGCAGGGGGATGGAAGCCAAACTTTGGCTGGGGGAGCTCGTTTTGCAATAGACTCTTGAATTTTTATGTCTTGTTTTTGTTTTCGGCTTTTGTGATTCAGGGGAGTGTAAAGCCTAATGCTGTATAGTACTAAGCACAGTATATTACTAGTTTAATTCTCGTGTGTGTGTGTGTGTGTGTGTGCACGCACGCGTGCGTGAATGTACGCGTGTGTTTGAGTGTATTTTTGTTTGCATGCGTATGTGTGTGTGTGTGTGTGTGTGTGTGTGTGTGCACATGTGTATGTATATGCATGTATGTCACAGCATCTTCTTGGCTCAGTGATACCGACCACTTAATAGCATCTTTTCTCAGGGGATCTGCACAGATATAGTATTACTGAAATGGGATGTAGTAGTATTAAAATCCGACTCTATTCTTATGATGAAAAAGAAAATTGAGCGGCAGCCTGCGTATGCAAACAGAGCAGTGCCTCTGCTGGCTTGTACTACCATCGTGCAATTAACTCTTGGGCTGGTGGGGTGGGGCTGTGTTGTATTGTTATGATTACTCAACCAAATAATGGAAAAGCCTCACGGTGACATGTCATCTCCTCCATGTCTCCCACAAAATGGTTTTTCTTCCACACTCTTCCAAGGAATTAAACATTTGTCATGTTTGCAAGTAAGCCCAGTTAAAATTGCTATACATAATGCTTTTTGGCCAGGTAGTCAAAATCTTGTCAGGTCATTCCAATGTGACTTGTCGGCTTGGTTTTCCCACAAACACCCGCTATGCCGTGCATGCTTTGTTTAAATGCATCTGGGAGATGAATATGTATACTGCTCGGGTGTAGGGGATTTGCTTTGGCCTTTCAGTGTGGTCAGTGCTAAACTTATTTCCCTGTGATGTTTCTCCTCCGCTTTGCCTGAGGTTGTTGGTTGTACTGAAGGCATCCATTTATTATCTCTTGCATTGTTTAAATATGCATGGTGACTTTCCCCCCTCTTAATCATTCAAAATGCTTGGGAAAAAAAATGTGATCGATGTAGTGTAAATATTCATCATTAACGCTGAACGCTAGCTGATGTAAAGGCTTCTTTTTTAAATTCTGCAGAAAGTGATTATGCGGCCTGGTGTGTGTGTGTGTGTGTGTGTGTGTGCGTGCGTGTGTGTGCTCGTGCGTCTGTGTGTAATTGTGAATACATTCCCAGGTATATGTACACCTCAGCACATATTTGTGAGCCGCGTGGCTCCAGCGTGTGTGTGTGTGTGTTAACGGGAATATCTGCGCGATGCCAGGCATACACACCGCTGCGTTCTTTATGATGTTTTTTTTCTCCTCCCCAGACCACTCTCGCAGTGCCCAAACCATGGCATATTTTCAATCATTATTAGATCCAGGCAGCTGAAGGCAGTGCCTTAACCTCTGCCGTGTTTGTCGCGTGATAAAATGAGAAAGCGCTATCAATCTTTATTGTCCGTCTCGCTTACTGTAATTGCATTCAATAGTCCACTGATTCTCTTGTCTGTGCTAATGTCAGGAGCACTGAAGAGCCAGATGCTCGGACGAGATCGCACGCGCCCACCGACCACACTGATAACTCGGCACAGCCACTCTGCATCCCCTTGATAAATTGTTGACAGTATAGATTGTGAACAGCTGAACATTGGAAGTATATATAGAATAAGATTCCTACCTTGTCGGAGCTGTGGCACTGTGATGTCAGTGAAAGGGCATGTCATGTATTATTCAAATGCATCTAACGCTGGAGAAGTGCCAACTGCCGATTGTATCTCAATGAATAGTAAAAAGCAGGGGGGTGGGGGGGAGGGGGGAGGGGGTTGTGGGACATCAATGTTGCCAGACCTGAAAGCGAAAAAGAAAGACAGAAGGAGTGAGAGGGGGATAAACGACAGATTTGAAGTGGTGTTTTAATATTGGGAACATGCATCACTCCACACATTGCTGGGTTCTCGTAATTATGACGCACTGCCCAGAGGTGATCCCCTGTCTGCCTGTGTTCACACAGCCAGTGTTGTGGGAACAATTCTTTGCTTTTCTTTTCCTATTTTTTTAGCCATTAAGCACAAATGCAGGGGTCTTTTTTGAGTTGTGCTGCAGGAATTTGTGGTGGGTTTTATTCTGCTGCTCTGGGGTCTGTGGGGTATCAAATGTTTATGCATTGTTTACTTCCTCAGCAGTGATTGCAGCTTTGGCGAGGGACTGTTAGCCACAGTGGCTTTGCCACTGTTCTCCAGACTGGTATCGCTGTGACTCGTGCTGTAGTGCTGGGTACCTGCTGGAACGGACTGACCATGTGTTCAAAGAAAAAAAGAAGAAAGAAAGAAAGAAAAAAGAGGCGCGGGAGGGGGACGACAACATCTTTAATCATTCTGACTTACACTCGTATGATTCTCAGTGGCCTTTGATGGTTATTGGTTTGGTGTATTGTGCATGTTCGCCAGTCTTAAATGGAGGTGTATGGCAGAATGCGCCCCTCCCCCGCCTCACATTACTACCTGCACAGAGCGGCACGCACACACGCCCTTACATGGATATGTAGATGTGTCCAGCCACTCTATCAGTGGAAATAAATAAAGAAGGCAGGCTGGGGAGATTGCCCTTCACCTCTGTGTCTGGGAGATCTGCATGCGGCTGGAATTGCTTTGTGGCGAGCTTCCCTGGGGGCAGACGGCCCTCCTCTCCACACCGTGGTGGGTAAAGGCTATAATTTACACTTTTAGGATTCCATTAATCTCCTTGTTCCACAGATCCTGACATACGGGACAGGGCTGCTTTGCATATCAACTTCCTGAGATGTGGACCCATTTACATGATCGCCTCCAGATTGGATCTGATAACCAAGCTCCATCAATGTTTCCTCGACTTTATAAAAATGAGAGACAGACACTGTGCTCGAGTTTTGTTTTTTGCTTTTTTTTCTTCTTCTTTCTTTCTTTCTTTCTTTCTTTCTTTCTCCAAAGTCACACAAGAAAGAAAACATTTACCTCCAACATGCATCATTTCACACTGGTTTATTGTGTATTTGGTGATAGATGAAGAATGGTCATATTGGGTAGACTGAAATTAAACTCTGGACCATGACAATGAATAATTTTGTTGTTGACCATTTGACCAAGGCAAGGCAGCTCTCAGCCTTATTCAGGGTAGGAAAATGAATGTGATATTACTCCCTGCAAGTGTGCGAGGAAGAGAGCTACTGAAAGCAGAATATAAACTACATGTAAATGTATTTGTAATGAGTATTTTTTACAAAAGCTATATCTCTTTCTTTCTGGTACATTTATTTCTCACATTTCAAATGTAGATGATTGATGTTTGCAGGGAGGAAGACATACAAAGAGAAGTCCGTTGCATATGGCTTCCAGAGTGTCATTTACACAGTTGTTAAGTAACAAAAGTTAGATGTGAACATTAATTGCATTTTTTTCCTGAATGGGTTAACTTATTTTGGTAACGTCATTGTGAGGTTATTAGTAGATGGGTTTCCAAAGAAACATGATGTTCTGTTTTGGACAGACGTCCTATATTTATTATTTGGACAGAGGTCCTATATAGAGACACACATATAATACACTGGCGTTGTTACTACCTCTACATTTTCAACCACAGCACTGCAGTGACTCGCTGGAATCTTCATATTCAGGGCTTTCAGCTTCATAAATTCATGTATAACTTACTGTTCAATTCTGTCTATTACTCATTTTGTGGAAAAATAATTTCAGCCATGCTTTTTAGTGAGCCAGTAATGGATCTCTCCTTGTGGGATCTAGTGGCAGTTCAGAGGGCAATGAAATGCCCTTCAGAGGGCAATGAAATACCCTTGTAGTGATGGCTAATGCTAGAGCAGATATTATCTAGCTTGCATTAGACAAGCTAACCAGACAATGGGTATTTAGGAGGCTGATGAAATCCCAGGTTTATCTTAAACGTGTCACCATGATTCTGTACTCATTCTGTTCTGTTCTGCAACGGAAAAGACGGCTAGATGACTTTTCTTTTTTCATCTGCATTGTTCTGCACTTTGGTCATATTACTCAGATGCAGGAAGCAGATGTTTAATTGCACCTATAGAAATGAGAGCGGCTACAGCTGCTAAGGCTAGCCTGTGAGAAGGAGAATGAGCACGACTCATAATGAAGTGGCGCGGATGGGAATGGAACTGTTTACTCAGGGCACACTGTCGGCCCATATGGTAAATGGCAGGAAGATATGAACAGGTGAGGAGAGAGAGGGAGAGGTGAGGAGGATGGACTTTAGCAAGAGAACCCTGGCCTGAACCTGCATGTCCTCTCTCCATCTCTCTCAGATTTACCTCTTTCCTTCCGCCCCCTCCCTCCCTCCCCCCCTCTCCCTCCCTCCCCTATCTCTCTCTCTCTCTCTCTCTCTCTCTCTCTCTCACTCTCTCTCCTGTGGTAGTCATGCACCCTGTAGCTGTCAGCACTTGAAATAGCAGAGGAACAACACAAAACAATATCTGTCTGATGTGGATGCAAAACAACCAGGTAGAAATTATTCATGCCGGCATACCTTAGATGGCCAGTAGTTTGTCATGTTGCTTCAGGTCTTAACATTTTTTTTGCTTTATTTATCAATTTATTTAAATGTTTCTATTTACTCAGTTATCACTCTCCATGATATCTCTACCTGTTTTTTGAACATACATGCCAACAAGCATCCACACACTTGCATGCAAACCCCCCCTCCCCTCACCAAACCACACACACTCGCACAAAAACATTGTTTTCAATTTTTTAATCTGAGTGTGTATTGTTCGAGGCTGACGGTGATCGTAGTCTGTAGCTTGTAATGGTAGAAGGGAATGATACTCATTAAATGTACACACTTTGCATGCTGGGACAGAACCTCACGGACACATGCAACCCAATACACGAGGAAACATGTTCACCTCCCATTCATGCCTGGTAGCTCTGTAGTCAGTGCGCTAGGTATTCTTAGATCAGACACGAATCAGGAGCTGCTAGCAGGAAGGAAGATGCCACCTTGTGGTAAGAGAATCTCAGTCACAGGCAGCCCCCACCCTTAGCCTTACACACACACACACACACACACACACACACACACATGCACATTCACTTCAGAAAATTCATCCGTACCATTTCCTGTGTGTGAATGGGGTTTCATATAAAATGTAATGCCACAGTTGTCAGCACAACTGTGTTCCTAATAAGAATATTAAGAATATTAAACTAATCACCATAAAAAGATTGAGTTCCATATCAGGCAATATTCATAATTCATAATATAATTTCTGCTTGTGATCATTTTTCATTATTCTTTGTGTACTTTAACTTTAATATTATCTCCACAGAAATGAGAAGAAATTGTAGCAGGAGGAAATATTATTAAAGTAGAACATGCAGCATTGCTTAATAGCCTTAATGCAAAAAATAAAAAATATATATATATATATATATATATATATATATATATATATATATATATATATATATATATATATATATATATATATATATATAGAGAGAGAGAGAGAGAGAGAGAGAGAGAGAGACAGACAGACATATATGTGTGTGGGGGTATGTTTGCGCATGCACACAAGCATACAGACAACTTGCTACTGAGTTTCACTATGTTCAGATAACATATCAGTGTTTGTATTGATGAAGTAATAACTATAAAGTCTGACTCAAGTGATTTTCTCTTTGCTTATAATGTACTGAGTGTTTGAAGTGACAGCTTGTTAGATACATCAACAGTGAGTGACGGTGGTTAATTATTCATGAAGGAAGTGCAAGTAATTAAAGACGTTCTATTCTATTCTACTCTGTTCTATTCTACTCTATTATTCTGTTTATCTGTTTATTATGCAATTATAATTGTCTTTTCCCTTTGAATATACACTCCTGCAGTATAGGTCTGTCTGTTTATTACTGTACCTATAGGCGTTTGATCTCTTTTTTGGGGTAGCCATGCCTTCTTTATGGCATATGACCTCTTCTATGACTGCCACAGTCATTCATATTTATCCCTACCATGTATGTCTTTTGCTCTCTCACTCCCTCTCTATCACCACATCATCAGCCCCATGTTGATCAAGCATGATGTGTGTGTGTGTGTGTGTGTGTGTGTGTGTGCATACATGTCTGTGTTCACATTCACCGCCCACACAGCCTGCAGGGTTTGCAAAGGAGAATAGAAATTATTTAATTTACTTAATTAAAACATATTTGCATATGGAAATTGTATGAAAATTGTATTCATTTGTGATAGTCAAAGGAGAATGACTTTCAAATATTAATGTCAAATAAGGGACTAAAATGAAGAGAAAGAATGGCAGGTGATAATGTTGAACTTTGCTCCAGTTTGCCCTCTCTCTCGACCCTCAAAAACCAAGACCTCACTCCACTCATGAGTCCTTCATTTATTTGGGTGTCTAGCTAGTGCGGTGTCAGGAGCTTTGTGGAAGAAACACACTATCTCTGGGCCCCGTATCAGTGGACATATGATTTATACAGACTGGTTTAATGTCTGCCTCTTTAGTCAGCTTCGAACAAAATGCAGTGTTAAGATTACACGATTCACAAGGGAGAAGGAGAACGAGAGAGAGAGGAGGAGAGAGATAGAGAAAGAGAGAGAGGAGAGAGAGACAGAATAGTGAAGACAGACAAAGAGCAGCACAAACTGAACCAGGCTTCTTGTGGCCGCTAACTTACACATCAGGCAAAAAGAGGCCTAATTAATTAAGAACAGTATTAGAAGTAATGGGATATTATAATATAAATTGCTACATTCTGGAACCAATTTAATCCAATTACTGAAACCCCACAAGAATATAATACCTCAAAAATCACTCTGTAATGGTCTTTGGGGAGAGAGCTGTCAGACAGTTTAGCAAAAAAAAAAAAAAGAAGAAAGAAAGAAAAGAAACGCTCCCATTCTCTTTAAAGGCAATGATAATTTGCTAATTGACATTTTGGGTCGTTTCCACCTGAATGCCTCCCTCCTCAGTTCATCTTCTTCACTCAGCGAAAGCTGGCCTCATTTACACTCCACGTGAATGTGTAATGTTTTCACTGGACAATAGACAATATCTGGGCTCAAACTTAAGCACGCTACGCTCGGCTCCAACTTTCAATAAAGAAACTTTCAATTTTTTCTCAATTTGTCAAGATTTTTCATAATGCTGTACATTTGAAAAGGAAAATTTCTCTGGATTTTTTTCTTTTTTTTGCGTGGACTGGAGGTGTAGAATAGCTGTCGAAATCTATTCTCACATACATATTTTCACATTTTAGCTTGGCTTTTAGTTAGATAGCTTTTAGAGTAAAGTTTGGAAACGAAAAACGACATGACTGCTGATGAGAAGAAGGTCATAAAGGAGTGCAGTCTGGGTCCATGCCGAGGTCATGTGACTGTCCTCTGGACCTGTCAGTGAAAAGGTGAAAGGCTTGGTAAGAATAGTCTGTGCTGGTATTTGGCATTCAGTAGTTTCCTTCACCATCAAGGTTAAGCAGCTAAATTAGAAAATATGGAAAAGATTAACCCAAAATGTAAATGTGTGTATTGGAGATGGGGATTGTTTGGTCTGTTCAGATGAATTATTTATTTGTTTATTTGTGATTTGTATTTATTTTATTTTATTATGTAGACATTTCCAGTCTATTATTATTATTATTATTATTATTATTATTATTATTATTATTATTATCATTGCTGTTGTTATATGTTGTTGTATACGGAAAGTGGATTACTGGTAAATTTCACAATATTACTTACAAGGAACAGTGAATATAGGACAGATATGTACAGATGACTTTATTTTGAATATAAGAATCTGTAGTCCACTGAATCTGTATATAGTCCACAAAGCTGTTGGCAGGAGAGGATGGATCTACTAGCCTACGTTCATAATGGACCTCAGACTATTGTACCCTAAAAGTCAATAATGATGGCCACAGCATAAAATGCAAAGCTAAGTATAGTTCGTGGAAAAGGAGGTCATTATTTTCAATGTGGAAATCTGCAAAGGTAATGCCGTCCTATTCACCGTGGTCATTAACTTTCAGATAATGGCCTCTTCTCGACCTCCAGTTCTCCCTTGCATGGCCAGCCCTAGTGCCAATTTGAACCTGGTGTTCCAGACCAAGCTGTGGCACGCAACTGAACTAAAGGAAAGACCACTTCATCAGCAGTCAACAAAAAGATTCAATTAGTTTTCATATTGCCATGTTTGTTAGTGGAGTGTGCGTGTGTGTGTGTGCGATCGTGTGTGTGTGTGTGTGTGCGATCGTGTGTGTGAGAGGGTCTGCTCTCTGCACTGCACTGATGGCAAAGGGTTGAAATCTGCAGGCATCATTAGCTCTCTTGTTTTAATTTCTTTCTTTCTTTATTCATATTTTTGTGCTTGAACATTTAAGAGGCAGATGTTGGGAGGTGAGCTGATCAGAATGCACAGTCCCCAGGGCTTGGTTACCATAGCAGTTAACATCCCTGCATCTCCTCGCCTGTCTCACTTGCCGAGTAGCGAGGTGCAAATGCCTCTGATGAAGCATTTTACAGCTCTGTGTGTGTTTGTGTGTGTGTTTGTGTGTGTGTTTGTGTGTGCAACTATGACCATTTTTTGTTTGTATACTTGATATTTCAGGAAAGCAAGCATCGATGTATGAAATGAGATATATGCTCTCTTTTTGGATGATAATAATAATAATAATAATAATAATAATGTTAAGACTATAAATATAAATGTTATAAAATTACCTATGTTAAGACTATAAATAGTCGGTTCATATTCTCGTTCCATTGATCAATAATTATGGATTTAACCATTACGTATGACCATCTTGGATTACACATGAAATACTGGGAAATAAACAGTGCTTGGTATCTGCAGCTGAGAAAACCAAGTGTGGCAGTGTGTGTATGACAGACAGAGCACACACACCAGGCCCGCGTGTACATTTATCCACTATCCCCTGGCTCCTCCCACCCAGCTGAGTGCAGTGTCAGGTCTGGTGCTGCAGCTAAAGTTTAAGTAGTAAACAAAATCCTTATTTCCCATTGTTCAAAATAACCAAGATAAAGAGCATCAGTGCAGCATCAGGGTGCACTCCCTCCAAAATTATGCTATTAAAAGACATTAAAAGACATACCTCCATCAGAGGTCTTAATTCCTGCTCCTTCGTCCCTCTGGCTCAGATTAGACTCGTATTTTGAAAACCGGCAGCAGGCTGTCTGACCACATTGAGTAGAGCTGTTCTTTCAGCAGTATAGCTTTTCCTTCAGCAGTAGAGCTGTTCTTTCAGCAGTATAGCTTTTCCTTCAGCAGTAGAGCTGTTCTTTCAGGAGTAGAGCTGTTCCTTCAGCAGTAGAGATGTCCTTTCAGGAGTAGAGCTGTTCTTTCAGGAGTAGAGCTGCACTGATAAAAAAGTAATCGCATCTTCTGCTTCCTGTCCTCATGCCTCAGGATTTGTCCTTTTGTATCCTCCTTAGATCTGCCATGGCCCCTGGCTACTGCATTGTCCTGGGACATTTGGGGAAGAGTATAAGGTTCTGTGTGTTTGTTTGTGTGTGTGTGTGTTTGTGTTTGTGTGTGTGTGTGTGTGTTTGTGTGCCTGTGCCTCCATACTGCTTTGTAATAGGTTGCAACTACAGTATAGGGGAATATTATTTCCTGCAGGTGTAGTGTATTGAATCTGTATCATCTTCATTTGTTGTGCATATCATTCACACGTTGCCACTGACTAAGTACAATCACACTGTTTGTGGCGATTGACTAGATATTATTATGATCTATCGTCATTTTTAATTATGTATCCCTTTACCATTATGGGACGATGTCCAACATCAGCGTATGATTACTTATATGCAGGTTATTTATAGATTTATATCAACACAATAATAAATGTAATATATTGTTTTATGTGGTGTTAATGAAATCTGGACACCAGTAATTTTATGAATTGATATTATTCACATCAGTGTTAAGAGTGGAGACGATGGGTGTCTTACAGTCATAATTCACACAGCATAGATGGGTTCAGCGATTAGGGGTTGGACTAATTCGCTACAAAATACGTCAATGTGTTTTCAGTGTCTGGGGCCAGCATGAGCCGCACGGCTGATTGCATTAGAGCTATAGAGAGCAGGGCTCATAAATATATTTATTAAGCTTAATATTCCAGGAGCAGTCGAGACAGATGTTATCTCCGCAGAAAACGTATCATTAATCTCTTCAGATCTGCGGAGCTTGTGTAGAAGGCAGCGATAACGCCGTCTGAAGAGCTGAGAGGCATAGTGCTGCCTTCACGCCTGGCCCGCGTCTCATATCTCCCTGCATTTATCGAACTGAGAACTCAAAGATAATCAAAGATAATCATTTCTCAGCTGGGCCAGCTCTGGAAGGCACTGTATTCAGGGGAAGTAATCAATGGTACATACTTTGTGATTAAGCTGTGATTAAAAATAGAATTTTAATTGATGAATTTATTTATTCATTTTAATTGTACCTTATCTTAAAGTGTGTGGCAGTATTGCTGATGCAATAAGCTCGGTTCAGAGTAGGACGTTATGAGATGAAAGGTTTATGAGTTTTTATGAGGTTTAAAAAGGTGATAATGGTGTTTTGATTGAGTGTTTTGTCAGATATTGGGCAAGCCAGTATAAAAATATCCTTTCTTTTTAATATTTTGTCTTGGTGTACCGTTGATAAAAATAGGAACCCTGTATTTTACTGTTCAATTTATGTGAGCAACATATTTATATTATTCTCAAAGCCCACTTGTAAAGCTGAGTGAAATTGTCATGGAACAGGTGCTGTTGTCCGCGTGGCTGTACGTTGAATGTACCAGATTCCTGTTTTGCAGGTGTGTCCTCCTGTGTTTAAATCTACCACAGTCTCAGTGCCATCTTATTGCTTTCTTGAGGTTCTGTGGGAGAAATCCTCCCGATTTCTTCCACCCTGTCCCTGAGGCTACAGTCTTATATAGAGCAGATGTTCTTGACAAAAGGCCATGAATGTTTAATCATTTGTGTTATTGATGCAGTTTCTTGTTTGTTTGAATGTGTGTGTGGGGTGTGTGGGTGTGTGTGGGTGTGTGTGCCTTTTTGAGAGTGTGAGTGTGTGTTTGCAGGCTTTTCAGAATAAGGAAGTAGTGAGGATTAATACTGGTAAACCTCTGCTTTTTATAACTCTGAATCTCTTCAAAAGCCTATGGCGTAAGCATACGGCACACACTCTTTCACCATCACTAAGCCTATGGCGTAAGCATACGGCACACACACTCTTTCACCATCACTACGCCTATGGCGTAAGCATACGACACACACACTCTTTCACCATCACTAAGCCTATGGCGTAAGCATACGGCACACACACTCTTTCACCATCACTACGCCTATGGCGTAGGCATACGGCACACACTCATTCACCATCACTAAGTCTATGGCGTAGGCATACGGCACACACTCATTCACCATCACTAAGCCTATGGCGTAGGCATACGGCACACACTCATTCACCATCACTAAGCCTATGGCGTAAGCATACGGCACACACACTCTTTCACCATCACTAAGCCTATGGCGTAAGCATACGGCACACACTCTTTCACCATCACTAAGCCTATGGCGTAAGCATACGACACACACACTCTTTCACCATCACTAAGTCTATGGCGTAGGCATACGGCACACACTCTTTCACCATCACTTAGCCTATGGCGTAAGCATACGGCACACACTCTTTCACCATCACTAAGCCTATGGCGTAAGCATACGACACACACACTCTTTCACCATCACTAAGTCTATGGCGTAGGCATACGGCACACACTCATTCACCATCACTACGCCTATGGCGTAGGCATACGGCACACACACTCTTTCACCATCACTACGCCTATGGCGTAGGCATACGGCACACACACTCTTTCACCATCACTAAGCCTATGGCTTAAGCATACAACACACACACTCTTTCACTATCACTTCAAACTGGAATTCATTTTTAGCAGTCCATTAATTGTACCTTCACCACAAATGAGATGTAAATGTAGTTTAGGAAGTGCCTAAAATAAATATCATGGCTATGATGTAGTCAAACCTACAGTACAGTTGCAGATCTTTTGAACAAAAAGAAATATGTTTATTACCCATATCTATATCTATATTAAAATGCGTAATGTCATTTGTCCCAGGCAACAATTCCCTAATTAAGTCCCTAATGCCTCCTAAATGGTTACGTTTCACACTCACTAACATGTATCAAGTTGAACATATACTAAATGTTGTCTTGTGTGAATGTGTGTCAGTATTTGTTGAAGCCAGTGTTATTTCAGTCCTGCTAGTATGGCAGGCGGGTGGAACGCTCTGTCATGTCCGGACCAAAAAGTCCCCTAACATTTTCTCATGTACTTATTTTATTGTTATTTTTAATGCACTCTGTGTGGCTTTAATAATCTGAGTAAAGCATACCTACTAGCTTGGACTGTAAGATAAGTGAACAGGAGGACACAGGGCAGGTCAGTGTGCTGCAGGACATACCAGGAGTTCATGTAAAAATACAGTTTACATAAAGTGTTTGTGGAATATTTGATATTATTAACTTTCAAAATTAGTTTGTCTTTGCTCTGTATCCTCATCCGTGAGCCTTATGTGAATGTTCATGTGGTTACTTACTTAATATAGGTCTAATTATCAGCCAACACCATGTCTGTATCTACCAATGAATGAGGGATTATATCCATCACATTGCTAAGGATTTGATGTTTGGATTGAACCAATATTTAGAAGCAATTTGATGACGCATTAATAAGCCAATGATCCGGATGAGCAGACTAGCTTCCAGCCTTTAGCAGCAATCGTATGTCACACAGAGCAGGCCTAATGTTTATTTTCACAGCAAGGGTATTTATTTTGATCACCCAGTAGCTTAATTGTATAAAACATTGGTATCAATCACCCTAAATCCAAACTGGTATGAAGCACTGCTTAACACTATCCATCCAAAACCGTTTATTGCTGAACATTTCACGATCTAAAAACTGAAACAAGGAACACAGCCGTGTGTGATCCGCGCGCGAAACAGCTGAAATGCACTGGATTTCAGGATTAGCTGATGTCCCGTCCGAGTGCGCGTGCCTGCGGGACAGCCGTGCGACGGGTCCATCTTTGCTGTGGTTCTGCTGGACCGGGCCGCACCTCCGCCGGTTGCCGTGGCGCAGAAGCAGAGGCGCACACACGCTCGGCGCTACCAGGCCACACAAACCGGCCTTGTTTCCAAACCCCACTTCTTATTCAAACAAAAAGTAGTGTGCTCGAATTTGAACTCGCGGCCGAAGACGATAATTAGCCTGCATGGAGTCAGCTTTGATTGGCATTGTAATTGGATTGTCATTGGGCTGAAAACCTATTATCTTTGGATCATGCCCCATGAAATTTGTTGGAAAAACTTGCTGCCAGTCATTAAAGCGGCCATCTTGGGCTTGCAAATGAGATTTAAAGGCGGCGAGATTGGTACCGCTGGGACCTTCATTTTGCACAGTCCCTCCACACAATTCCATTGGTATTGATTAATGATATTAGCATTGCAGGTATCTGTTACAGCGTGCTGTGTTATTGGCCATTGCTTTGGACTGCCGCTGTTAGCCGGGGAGAGATGAGAAGAGATGGGGAGAGGGAGTGGAATAATGAGAGAATAGAGAGAGGAACAGAGAGGGAGAGAGAAACTGTGGGTGACTTTTCATTTGCACTTGTGTACATAAAATACTGAATATATGTGGTCAGGTGTTATGCCTGTGGTCAGGTGTTCTCTTACACTGGAGAATATCATAGTATTAGAGATATGAGTGCTGTCTTAATGCACACACACACACACACAATGCAACATGCAAGCTTTTTGGTTTGACCTATGAAGACTTTCCTTGCAGTTTTATGCATAACATTAATCTGCCCTGACTTAGTTTTGGGAGGGGGGAGTGTGGGGGAGTGTGTTTGTCTGTACAAGCGTGCGCTATGTGTGTAAGTTTGTGCGTGTTTAAAAGGTGTGAGCTCATTCCCATGTGCCTCGCACACGCGGAAGTGTGTTCTGAAACAATAGGTTGCGATGCTGACGCCTTGCTCAGGTGTGTGCGTGGGCGTGTGATTGGCTCTCTGTTCCTGCAGTTCTCACTTCACATGCAGATGGCACTGAAACATACATTCACACCCATCGCCCCCTGCTCTCGGGAAAGCGGACCCCCGAGACAGCCAAGTCCTGGCGGGCACGTCTGCGGCAGCACGCGGGAGGCATGTGTGGGGAGAAACGCCCCACGGTGAGAATGATTATTCCCCAGGAAGCTGAGAGCAGAGTCAGCATGGTGGAATGTGGTCCAGTGCATGCAGGTTAGTGGCTAGCGGCCTGAGGTCAGAGGTTAGGGCTCACGGCACTGCTAGACCTCCGCACCTCTGTTAATGACAGCACAGCAACACCTATGAGCCATCACATTCTCCTTTAACGAGCCTTCCAAGTTCACGCAAGCACAGCCTGAGGTTACACGTTTCCATGTAGGAGCAGCAGGGCACTGACCAGTGTACATGTAAGTTCAGTGGTAGAACTGGATGAGAATACATGTCTACAAACTCTGTAGCAGAGGAACTGGCGTGTACAAGCAGAAGACCTGTAGTACATTATTAAATGTCTAATGCTGTTTTCCTACCAGAAGCTGTAATACAGACTTATATAGAAGTGGGTTGACTGTGGGTCATATTGTTTAAATTGACCAGGTTGAATTTTTGTGCACGTGCTAGTGCGGGTGTGCACGTGCGAGTGCAGGTGTGCACGTGTGGATTTTGGTCTTGTCATCATCCTGTATCTTCGTGTTACCCCTTTGCGAGGAGCTTTAGCAGTGAGGGTCTCCTATCTCTCAATGCATTGTGGTAGTATGTGGAAGCTCTTACACAGGCACTGCAGATCAGCCCACTGTCATCTGATTTGCATGCTATGGATGCATCATTATTCACAACATTTGATGTCCATAAAACACATTAGAACTGTTTCCTTGAGCAAAACATTATGGACCCACAATAGCAGACATCATTTGTCTACCCAAATTGTAAAATGTAAATTGATATGTAAGAAAATGGCCCATTAACTTTTTCATTAATGCTTATAATGCATTTGGAGTGTCATCTGAGGAGGGAGTGTGCATGTTCCTTTTGCAGGCAGCAGGACAGACGCTGCTGTTCACATGCATGTGCACATACACCACATAGCCACTGCTGTTCGCATGCATGTGCACATACACCACATAGACACTGCTGTTCACATGCACGTGCACATACACCACATAGACACTGCTGTTCACATGCACGTGCACATACACCACATAGACACTGCTGTTCACATGCATGTGCACATACACCACATAGACACTGCTGTTCACATGCATGTGCACATACACCATACACCACATAGACACTGCTGTTCACATGCATGTGCACATACACCACATAGACACTGCTGTTCACATGCCTGTGCACATACACTACATAGACACTGCTGTTCACATGCATGTGCACATACACAACATAGACACTGCTGTTCACATGCATGTGCACATACACCACATAGACACTGCTGTTCACATTCATGTGCACATACACCACATAGACACTGCTGTTCACATGCATGTGCACATACACCACATAGACACTGCTGTTCACATTCATGTGCACATACACCACATAGACACTGCTGTTCACATGCATGTGCACATACACCACATAGACACTGCTGTTCACATGCATGTGCACATACACCACATAGACACTGCTGTTCACATTCATGTGCACATACACCACATAGACACTGCTGTTCACATGCATGTGCACATACACTACATAGACACTGCTGTTCACATTCATGTGCACATACACTGCATAGACACTGCTGTTCACATGCATGTGCACATAGATAAGCACTGCCAACCTTCAGACTAGGGATCAGTAACTAATGCAGATTCCATGAACATGCAAAATATCACATGTAACTCAGATATCAAGCCAAATATTGTCACAGTCACATTATTATTATTTTTCAAACCTTTACATTTTACATTCTAATCAAGCATATCATTTTTTATTAAATAAATCATGAGGCATAAGGAAAATACAAACTTTTGACTTTCCTTATTCAAGGGAGAAAAAAAAACCCGGAACCTCACTCCAAGTTCCCCGTACCATTGAATCATGCTGTAAGGAGTGAAGGGGCTTCATGTCTGTGGAGCTGTCACATTCATATTCCCCTCACTTTATTGGAGAGTGTGTTCACTTTGTTCTGATGTCAAACTTATCTCTCTTCAGAAAGCTGCTCCTGAACAGTGGATAATTAGCCTGGGCTGCCTTCATAACCGCGCACATTGCTCCTCCTATTGATTTCTGCCTCTCTTTGTTCTCTCCTTGCGTATGGCGTAGTCACACGGTGGGCTTCTGCGCTTCTCCACCTGCCACCAGCCATGGGGGCCCGGGGGGGGGGCCCCGCCGTGGTCGGAGGTCTCGGCACGTCGTCGCGTTTCATTGCGCCTGCCGTGCCCTTAACTCCAGCGACGGGGGCTATAGTGCCGCGCTGTAGGGCGGCGCTACAGAGCAGAACCTAGCGCTTCACTCTCTGCTGCGGTGGGTACTGCGAGTGCTCTGCCTGATGAGAGCACTATTCTTAGCCGCTACCGCACAGTAAACACGGGGGGTGGCGATGACACACTAACGGTATTCTGGGCCTATTCAGCTGGCAGGATGTTTTTGGCTTGCGATGCATCGTTCAGTATGTCTGCGCGTATACACACATATACGTCGGTTAAGTGCGTCTGCACATATGCACACATATATGTCGGTTATGTGCGTCTGCACATGTGCGAAATATGTCTTCCTGTATGCATGGGCGTGGCTGATGTGCTACCTGCTGAAGTGTGTTGCGGATCTTGTGGCAAACTTGGGTGTCGTCTTGCGGTAATGCAGTGCTACTTTGCTCGCGTATAATGCGTGTGTGCATGTGACACACCTTCCACCACAGGACTAAACAGCAAGGGGAAAAAATGCAAACTGTAATTAACCCATGATAAAATAAGCAGGTGAAAATGAAATAAATCTGAGGCTTATCAGAGAAAAATGACAAAACAACTTCTCACAGAGACAGCAGAGAGCAGCTGAGTTACTGTTGGCCTAGCAACCATCACAGCCAGCTATTGCCACCCTGCTGTACAATGATCGATTTTCTTTAATTTTCTGCAGCATCTTCCACAAGAGGGAGAGAGCAAGAGAGAAAGACATTGAGAGAGAGAGAAACAGCAAGGAGGGAGGGAGAGAGGAAGGAAGGAAAAATGAATAAATGAAGGAGGAGAGCTATCCCTTCATCTTGGTATGGGCTATTCGATGCTGTCTATTAAATTTACTGGTGAGGAGCAAGACATTAAGCAAAAAAAAAAGAGACGTGCTACAGATAATGCGGACATTTCATGCATAATCTGTAATATGAGAGATGTATTAATAGGGAAATTATTGTGCATTCAATTATTTTGGAATGGCTGGCAGAGATGTTTTGATTTGGCAGTGTGCTGATAGCGTTGTCGCAGCAGGGCGCTTCTTGAGTGATGAATAACTTAATCTCCTAATCTGAAAATGGCCAGCGATCAGAAGCGCTGGCACTAGGCGCCCGGCAAAAGGGAAGTAGCAGTGAATGAGGGATGAATGTTGCAGAGATGCGGAAATAAGGAATAGATAAACAAATAGAATAATAAAGCAGACGTTTTTAAAACGACATAATTCTGTCGCCTTCATTAGATGGAGAGAGAAAAATAAAACAATCCAATATAAAGTGGAGGAGACATTACCTTTAATGTGTGTGTCGTGCAGCGCGCTTAATGAGATAGCATGGCTGCCTTAAATAGGCTCTTAAGCATGACTCGGGAAGAAATCAACACAGGATCTTTGATCAATCACAGACAAGCCCATAAGCTCCAGAGTACACAGCTGTCATAGTATTCCAGTGTGTGTGTGTGTGTGTGTGTGTGTTTTAATCTTTTAGCGTGTCTCTTAAGGAACATTTCTGGGCTTTTTGGTCCCAGCAGTGACTGGTAAATATTTTATGCGATTGTGGTAACATTTAGCTGGCAAAATGTTACCACATTGTTTGATAGAACCAAAAGATTGGGCTTTGGTTATTAATCTTTAATATTAGAGTTAGGTGTATACTGCTGAGTGTGTGTCTGTGTGCATCTGTGTTGGTGTGTGCGTCTGTGTTGGTGTTTGCGCCTGTGATGGTGTGTGTGTCTGGGTGTGTGTATCCTTCTTCATCCCTGAGCTGTTGCAGAAAGCTGTTTAGCTCTCCTGCTGTGTAGCTGTGTAGGCAGCCAGTGTCCAGCCCCCCCAAGAGACTCAGGAATAGTGCCACCGGCAGGTCAAGGAGCTCTCTCTCTCTCTCTCTCTCTCTCTCTCTCTCTCCCTCTCTCCCTCTCTCCTTCTCTCCTTCTCTTCCTTATATTCCGCTCTCTCTGTCTCAATCTTCTCTGTTCAAATTATTCACAACAAAGAGGCACAGGAAACAGTGCACTAGATTACAGGATGCCTGATGGATGTGTGTTCAGGGAAGGTGTTGTCAGGTTAGAAACACTACTGATTCAGCAGTAAAATGGCATTCGTACTCAGAGCTTTTGGTATCATAAATGGCCATTTCTGTTTCAGGAAAACAGGTCTAATGATCCATCTCGTTACCTCTATAATCCCCTGTCACACTGGGCTTGCCTGTGCAGCAGCACTCCAATAGTCCTCTGTTCTGCACTCTTGTCCTCAAGTCTCTTGTACATGTTCCGGTAGCCCACTTTACATCAGATTGCCCCGGTCCTACAGCACCCGACCCAGACACGATCGGAGCCGCGGTCACTCTTGTGTCTGTCTCTCATTGTCAGGCGGGTAATGTGAAGGACTTTGATTAAGGCTCTTCGCTGGAGGCGCCCTGGTCGGGATTCAAACCCCTGACCTCCCGGCCCCACAGCCAATCATATTACCCACTGACAGAGCTAAGATCCTGTGGGATAAATGTAGCAAACCCAAGTGACAGCAACATCAGGAACAAGTGAGAAAGAACAAGTGCTGAGAGAAGAATTATAAAAGATGTGCAAGGCGAAGACAACATTGGTTCTCATAATAATCAGAACTCTAGGGGCTGTGACCCGTAATCTGGGAGAATGGCTCCAGCAGATCCCCGGAACATCATCTGAGATCTCCGTCCAGAAGATTCAGTCCTGGGAACCGCTAAGATACTGCACAGGGACCTCAACCTCCCAGACCTCAGAGCCTAAAAGAAAAAGAAAAGGGGAATTTATATATATATATGTGTGTGCGCGTGTGCGTGCATGTGTGTGTGTGTACGTGCATATGTGTATGAAAGTCCTATTCAGATTTAAACCTGAATGAAATCCCATAAGTTCTACTGTGCATTTTATCCCCTTGCAGTAAACCATGAATGAGGCACTGGGACTCAGGCACCAGTAGCATGTTTCTACACACTCCACACGCTCTTCCTAAATTCTACCTATATTTAATTTATTGGGGCATATTACGGATTTTATCTGGTTTTGCCTTTGGGTCTACAGGCAAACTAAGCATTTAAGAGAATCGACTGTATCTTTGTGACTCTTAGGTGTGCACATGTGGGTGGTGTGGGTGGTGTGTGTGTGTGTAAGAAGAGTTCATGCTGTAGATGGGTTTTCTGAGGGTGTGTGTGGAAGTTGGAGGAAGTGTATGCAGGGAAAGGAGGGGGCGGGGCTGGTGAAGACTGAGTGACAGGCTGCAGAACGCTGGGTCAGGAAGCATGTGGCGAACGTGTCCATGTTTTGCGTGCCTAAACAGAAGCATGTATAAGCGTAGCCCTGGCCTGCTCTGACAGCCCAGACACCAGGCAGCTGCTGGCTTGATTGAGACATCTGCAGGAAGCAGATGGGTTTGGAGAAGAACAGGGTTTGATGTCTATCACTGGCATTAAAACAGCGCTACACTGCAGTTACACAGCACTGGGTGAAGACGAAGGCCGCGTCCCTGTCTGAGGGCTGTGCGTAGACTCCTCTGTCTTCAACAGATGAGCATTGTCTTCTTTACTGAATTCCCTGAAAACTTTGCGTTTTACTTCAGCCGTGCTGAAGGAAAGATGCTTTTTAAGGCCTGCTTGCCGTCACTGTAGACAGTGAAATCCACAGAGGAACGTGTGCAGTGCGTGGCTCGGCTTGCTGATTTTATTACATCCGTGTTTGCCATAAGAAAGTGTAAACGTCTTTGGAGAAAATTCTTTCTGTCTCTCTCTCAGTCTCTCTGTCTGGTGAGATCACTGTTTAGGAAGTATATCTCTGCCCCAGCCAGGTCTGTACACACTCATCCCTGGCCAGCGTGTTTCTCTCTCTCTCTCTCTCTCTCTCTCTCTCTCTCGCCCTCTCTCTCACACACTCTCTCTCTCCCTCTCTCTCTCCCCCCCCCATCTACTCTTCTTTCCTGCTTTCCGGTTTATCCGCCCTGCTGTATGGTAATGCTGCTCCGTGCTGTGTTAGTGCGGTCAGCCTGCGCTCCCTAATGAATGTGCACAAGGCCCTCGGGCGGCACTTAAACTTTAAAGCATCTATTATTAAGTTTCAAATAAATAAATAAGCAAACAAATAAATAAATAAATATTCCACCAACCAGTGGTGACTTTGCAGGAATGCCCGACTGCCCTGTTCTCACCCCTCCCCCCTCCCTCACACCCCGGCTCCAGACCCAGAGCGGGCGCCCACCTGAAGTCCGAGGGACTGAGCCCACCCGCGGTTGCCATAGCATTGTAGTTATTAAGAGATCCAGTGGCTGCCTGCCTCCTCTTTTATGATTCTCTGTCTGAATAAAAATTTAAAAGGCCATTAAACACCATTACCCCCTCCACCGTAGGTGTCACTGTGAGCTACGCCGAGTGAAGTAGCTTATTTTTCTATTAGCGCGGAGAGGAAAAGAGACGGGAGCATGAGGCCAGTGTAAATGAGTCTTTGCTCTACACTGGCCAAACGGTCACTCTTTAATTAGCCTGGTCCCTTCTCCTCTTGGTCTAATGGAGCTCTGAGCTCTGAAAAGGGTAAGTCTTTCCAAACAAGCACAAGCCTTATATTAGTAGAGCGCACGCAGGAACTGGGTCTTCCTGAGCAGTGATAGGAGCTGGATATTCCTGGAATTTGTGAATGGCATTTGTTGTTGTTGTTGTTGCTGTTGTTGTTTGCGTGTTTTGCCTTCTTTTTTTTGTCAAGTTGGAGTGCAGGAAGGCTCGTTGGGAATGGCCTAGCGCCGCCGACGCCTTCAGTGGCTGCACACGCTTCCTCCGTCCGCCGCGCGGTTTAGGAGCGCTTCCTGTGTTTGCTCTGAGGCTGGTGTGACATGGGCGGTGTGCTGCGGGCGACTCTGTGGTGGAGGCGGCTGGGTCCTGCTGAGTTAGCTGGATTTGCCTCCACCTCCAGAGAGGGGGGTGGGGGTGGTGGTGGAGGGGAGGGGTGGCAGGTTTGGAGCTGTGCTGGAGTGTCTCTCTCTCGGGCAGATGGTGGGCAGACAGAGGGAGCAGTCACCCTGCTGGTTAGCCAACAGAGACACGCTCAGGCACGAACACACACACACAGGCACGCATATGAGCTAGCTTTCTATAATAGTGCAGTTTCAAAACACCTCTATTGCGTAACCTTTACGCTGCCTGGAGTTTGCAGCATATGTGTCCGTGTCTTTCTAAACCAGTAGTTATCTTTCTGAAGAGTTCTGCAGGCCTTTCTCACTGTGGTCAGCGAGCTATCCTCCCTTACCCTCTCAGAACTGCCCGCGATTATTCACCGGCGATCGCGTTTGCGTCGCTACTTTTCCGTCGATCTCGACGGCGTTTGTGCGCGCAGGGAGGCGGGGCGGAGAGAGCGCGCGCCGTCCCAGGCAGAAAGCAGGCGAGCGGCCACATTTAGCTTGGCAGGCTTGTTTTTTTTTTCCTTTTTTTTCTTTCCCTCAGCGGATTTATCAGGTAGGTTGTCTTTGTTTTTGAGATCCCTGTTGTTAAGCTCATAAGTCTGACTGTGTTCCATGTAACCCCGCGAGGTGTGTGACACACACCAGCCGCTCCCATATGGTGACGCTGGAGAGAGGCTTTGTCACATCGCAGGATCTGCTGGTGCTGTGTCTTTTTCTTCTTTTTTCCGTCTTGTTGTTGTTTTTTTTTGCTTTCTCTCCTTCTCTCTCCTTACAGACACAAACACAGTGAGAGGCTACCTAATTACAACAGGCCTTCCTGTAATTATTCTCCCCAAGCAGCGGAGACTGCGGGACTCTCCCCAGCCCTGGCTCTCAGCTACAGTGGAGAAGGCTGGACTTCAGGCTGGGACAGACGCTCTGCTTAACACGTGTCGCGTTTTCATCCAGTGCCTGTCCAGCGTGCTTCCAATGAAAATTCATTATCATCACGGTTGTAAATTGGCCACGGTCTCAAGTTCTCTTAATTAGGGAGCGCTGAGAAACTTTTGTTTTGAGAGACTTCGGGTGGCTGGCTTCAAGCGATTCTCCGGCTGAATGTGACCTTCTACCTAGTTTAAGAGGCATGGATCTTGATGATGTCTTGGGAGTGTATCTTTAGTAGGGGTTAGGAGGGTTGCTGTGAAAAAAACAACACTCAGCTCTGTGTGGAAGTTGTGTACAGAGTTTCAGGTTAAACTACAGATGGCACACTAAGCCATTGGCTGTTAATAATGAAGGATGCTTGGCATTATTTGTATCTGCATGTAAAGTGTTTTGTCAAAAGTAGGCGAGTTTTGCTAGCCTGGTAGATTTATGTATCCCATAGGGACCACTGGCCCACTAAGATGTTGCAGTTGCTCTACATAATTATAATGAGAAGGTCCTTGTAAACTCATTAATATTTGTGCGAGTTTAAAATGTTTCTCATTTCAACACATAAATTCCCTCTCACTGCTGTCTGACTGACACACTTTTATTACCAGGAAATGTTTACATGTCCTTTAAAAATCATTCACAATGTAAATTGTTCAATATAAAATTTTAACTCAGTTTAAAATAGAGTTTTGCAATTGTGAATTGGGATTGGTTTCAAACACACACACACACACACACACACACTTGATGTCATATATATTTCAATACACATACATGTACATATATATGTCTGATATTGTATGTGTGTATACTGTCATGGTACTGGAAAAGATTACAACAATGGCCATCAGGAACTGAACATCTTCACCATGGTGGAGAAAGCTCAGTGTTCTGGTGCACATTAGTCCTGTGATGGCGTCTGATGGCGTGTAGAGTGAGTGATGTGGACGGTGGCATCTCTGCGTGTGTATAACATGGAGATTTTCCACTGGCCTCAGCACGATGTGAGGATTAGGGCCTTCCAGACCTGCTCTCAAAGTCAGGCTAGATTTCTCTGATTAAAATAACAGTTATCCTCTCTCTCTCTCTCTCTCTCTCTCTCTCTCTCTCTCACACTCTCTCTCTAACTCTCTCTCTCTCTCACTCACTCACTCTCTCTCCCCCCTCTCCTTATTCCCTTAAACTAGGCCTATATAGTTTGCTGAATGTGAGTGAAGCCTGGCTAACACCTGCTCATGTGTATGTGCGAATACACTGGGTCTTTTTTTTTTGTTTGTTGTTTTTTTTTTTTTTGAACGTTTGGAGTTGAATGCATTAGCAGAAAGGGTTTCTCGGGATTAAGCTGACCCAACGTATTCTCCCCTTTAATTAACCTTGGCTCCAGAATGCTTGATTTAATACAATATAAATGCTTAATCTGGCCCCCCAGTGCAGTGGGGTGGTGTATTACTGTCTGATATTGCTTTGGGTTCCCCTTCGCCATTTCACTAATTAAGCCTGCAGTGCAATTTCAGGTCCTTCTATACGCTATCATCATTTTAAATTTATTTTGATTGATTTGTGTTGGCTTTAACTATGCTTTCTGACAGATCGATAAATAAAGATCAATACTTTAATGTTTTCTTCAGACCCTATATTAAAAAATAGATTGTCTATAAAGAGGGGTGAATTACTGATAGTAGTGCCTCCTCTGAATGCATGTCAACTGGAATCTAATTGAACAACATTGAACCATTTGAGATTAGTTGAGAGTGTTGGCAGGGAGGGGGAGAGAGAGAGAGGATGAGAGACGGAGTGAGGAGTGGAGGGTAGTTAAAGGAAAGAGAATAAAGCAGGCAGAGAGACCGGAGAGATCCCAGCAGGGCAATGGTAATGCCACTAAGGAGCATAACGTCCAGTCCACCCACTAGTAACTCACTCGTCTATACATTTATGTAACTTAAATTATGATTATCGGTTAGCCTATAGCATTTATGTGGTAATGAATAATATGTCTCCATATTGTAAATGATAGTTTAGATGGATTTTTTTTTTCTGAGCTGAAGTTGACCAACCGTAAAATGTCAAAACAGTAAAACATTCGAAAACCTCAGATCGAAGGCTACAAGGCTCATGACTGTGCCAGGAGGACGATGGCTTGTGGTGGTGTGTGTGTGTGTGTGTGTGTGAGAGAGCTGCTGCACATGACGGAAGCACTGGCGATGTTTCAGTGAAGTCTCAGTGGGCGGGCCCTGTGCCTGCCTATGTACTTAGAGCAGTCGGAGTGTGGCAGCAGTTCTTCAGTGCTCTTGTGCTCAGACGGGGCTGTGAGCGGGCGTCCTCACCCAGCCTGACCACCCGCGCGGCGGGGTGTGTGGGCAGCAGCCGTGGCTCTGCCCAGCTCACTCCTCCAGCTGGGCTGAGGCAGGTAGGGGACAGCTGTGGCCCCAACCCAGCCAGGGCCCACAGGGATCGGGGGGTTAACACAACAGAGGCCCCAGTCCCGTGGCTTCCTTTAATAGCCCCAGTTTGACCCCACCTCACCACACACACAGCTTCCATCGCAGGCCTGTGATTAATGGCCTGACTTTGCTGCGTCTGGTGTGCTGCAACACACACACACACACAGATACACACAGATACACACGTACATGCACTGCTACAGTGCCCATGCTGCCTGTGGTGCCACTGCTGTTTGAGAGAATTTCTGTGGTGTGTGTGTGTGTGTGTATCTGCATGTTTATGTATATGTACTGTATGTGTGATTTCCAGTGGTTGTGAACCGATGATCTCCTGATTCCATCAGAGCAAAAAAAGAAAAAATAACATTTTGAAGGATACTTTTTTCACCATATAATTATCTAGCTCCTCATTTATTTGTGTATTGTCTGTGTGTGTGTGTGTGTGTGTGTGTGTGTGCGTGTGCATGCATGTGTGTGTAGACAGCATGAGGGAAAAGGTGAGATACCCATCTGAACTAGACTGATTTCCCTAAAGAGTGATCTTGTCTGTTCACTGGTCAATAAACAAATGAGCACTAAATGTATGAGTGCCTGTTTATAAGCTCATGTGCCTACACAGGTGTGTGTGTGTGTGTGTGTGTGTGTGTGTGTGTATGTGCTCATGCGCGTTACAGGAAGCAGGACGTGCTACTCAGGCCACTGACCAGAAAGAAGCTGGTTTAATCCATTGGCTTCTTCATGGAGATCCATGGAGATCCTCTTCGTGAGGATGAAGAGTGTGTTTACTGTTATTTGGGTGGCACGGTGAGAACACAGTTCCCATCACCATGCTCCCTCACCTGAAGACTTGCACCACAGCGCTTCCTATAAGATGTTTACCCCTCACATGCACATCCACTACAGTTTTATTAGTTTCCATAAAATGGTTGGCTAATTGGTATATTGGTTCAAAATAAATCCTTTCAAGACCCAACATACCTTGGGTAATTAGAGATAACAGTGTTTTGTATTTCATGTAATAGAGAGGTCTGCCATCAGTTTTCAAGATCATTAGAAATCTCCTTCAACAGAGTCCTCCAGCACTTCCACAGATGCGAGTAGTTATGCATTTTTAATCACTGAACAGGGCACCAGCTTGGTTTTTTGTGTCATGTTGGAGCTGTGTGCAGGCAGCCATCTTGTCTCTCTGTGCCTTACATCAGCCAGATCCAACCTCAGTCTTCATTATCAGGTCATCTCCACCAGACCTGCCCAGTGGTATTGCACACTATCCCCTAAAGCAGGGCTGTTTACTGTGGAGAGACATGGCATCCTTCTCTCTTCCCAAGCCTCATTCCAAAGAGACCCTTCTCCTGCATGGTCTCAGAGGCAAACAGCAAGGAAATAACTTTACACAACATCAGCACATCTGCTTTGACTGTCACGAGAGGTCAGGGAGCCTCCAATGATTACCTTGAAACATGAGAAGAGGAAAAAAAAAGAGATGGCTGCCTTTCCACCACGTTCCGGTCCTCTGTGGCCACGGTTTCTCTGCTTGTGTGGGCCAGCCAGTGGCTAGCGCTGTGGGCTAGCGCCGGGAGCTCCATGCGCTGGATGTGGTGGCGTGGGTTTTGCTGTGGAGGGCCTAAATATTTAATCTGTACCACACGGCTAGAGCTTTTAAAGATGTGTGCTGTCCTGTTTTTCCCCATATCCCCGATGCATGGATGCTATTGGCTGAGCAGTTTCGCCCAGGTCAGGGCCAGGTTATGATCAATTATAATCAATTATTAAGAGTTGGCTGTAACTGGTGTGGGAGGAGGTAAGGAGAAGCTTTGATGAGACTGACCGTGCTTGAGAGAGACATCCAGGGTCCTTGACTAAGTCAGCATTGCTAACCTGGAGAAGACTGAAGAAACAATTCATGACAAAAAGAGCCAAAGGAGGTAGTGGTTAATACTTTAACTCTCAATATACGTGTTCTCTCTCTTTTTCTCTTTCACTCTCTCACTCTGCGTGTTTGTTTAGAAGGTAGCCTCTACTGTAAACATTTTGCAGCAATGTTGAAACAGTGTATCAGAACGTGAGTGCCTTCGGCTTTAGCAAGCTGAGCCATCACATGATCACTCTTCAGAGTTTAGTATTTGTTTACATATATATTCAGAGGCAGACCTCTGTATACTTACCTCTATATACTTTGCTTACGCAAGCCAACCTGAATATCATTTTCAGTTAGTTTGGCATTGCCGCAGTATCTGACCATGAATAATAGAAAAAATATCAAAAACAACTACTTCATTGTTAAGGCTGCTTCTTTTCATTTATGTATTTGTGCATTTGGTATTTTTTATTAACTAATTCACCAACATTATAGCTGTTTAGACACTAGAGGAATGCCATCCCATCGTGTTAATACTGGACTAAATCCATGAAACAAAATAAAGTGAAATCTCATGAGCTTTCGAATGAATCTCACCAGGCTGATGTGCATCACATTATGTCTGTGCATGTTCTTTTCTCCAAAACTCCTAAACCAATCAGATTAAGCAATGATGCTCCTTAAACCCAAAGGATAAATTGTTTATATTTTTTATTTACATTTACAGCATTTAGCAGACACTCTTGTCCAGAAGTGCATTTAAATTCTTTAATTAAAATATAAACTCAAGACAGCAGAGAGAGAGGGGGAATGGGGGAGAGATGCTGTCTACTGTCCATTTGTAGGCAGGTTGTATACACCCAGTGGTCCTTCTCATTAGCACCAGCATGAACAGGCCCACCATCATGGCAAAACACTTCAGCATCTATCATTTCAGTATCTCTCTCCCCTCAGTTTATGTGTGTCCTATATGTGTCCTTTCCTTTTCTCTCTCCTCTCTTCATACTCTCTCATCTCATCATTATCTCCTTCACTTCATACTCTCTCATCTCATCATTCTCTCTCCTTCACTTCATAGTCTCTCCTCTTCATACTCTCTCCTCTCTTCATATTCTCTCATCTCATCATACTCTCCTCTCTTCATACTCTCTCATCTCATCATACTCTCTCCTTCACTTCATACTCTCTCCTCTTCATACTCTCTCCTCTCTTCATACTCTCCTCTCTTCATATTCTCTCCTCTCTTTATACTCTCTCCTCTCTTCATACTCTCCTCTCTTCATATTCTCTCCTCACTTCATACTCTCTCCTCTCTTCATACTCTCTCCTTCACTTCATTCTCTCTCCTCTTTATACTCTCTCCTCTCTTCATACTCTCTCCTCTCTTTATACTCTCTCCTTCACTTCATACTCTCTCCTCTCTGCATACTCTCTCCTCTCTTCATACTCTCTCCTTCACTTCATACTCTCTCCTCTCTTCATACTCTCCTCTCTTCATACTCTCTCCTTCACTTCATACTCTCTCCTCTCTTCATTCTCTCTCCTCACTACATACACTACCCTCTTTTTCTCTTCATCCATTGTGTTGTGCTCTCTACACACATGCAGTTACACTCAGTGAACAACGGCACTGGCGCGGTGACTCTTCGTGCCACGCTGGACCAGGCGCAGCCCCAACCTGCTGGCCAATCCCACAGCTCTTTACAGACTTTCTCAAGGGCACCAAATAAGTTCAATTGTCCAAAGTGATTTGTTTTTATTTGTTTTTAAAGTACAAGTTTGTTTTCTGCCAGACCCAAAAGCAGGTGGGAACCGAGCTCAACGGGCCTCGCTTTGGGTTTGCACTGTACCCAAACGAGGGTCGATCCATCTGGAGCAGAGCTGCCTCTGTCGGGACCGGGAGCGGAGTTCAGACCGCCGCACAGGAAGTGGGGGAGCAGCCGGTCTGTCCGTGTGCTCTGAGTGGATAGGACTCCAGGGGGACCTCCAGCCTGGAAGTCTGGATTGGCCGCTGGTAAATTGAGAGGGCGTTGCATCGTGGGTGCATGACGGGGCCAATGAGCGGTCTGCTTCATCAAAGGGCTTTTTTTCTCAGTCAGTGGTGGTTTTATTAGGAGTGGCAGACCCAGGGCCACCCCACTGTATCTGGCTCCCCCCAGAGGCAGGGGTGGGCAAGCAGCCTAGCCACCAGGCCCTCAAGCACAGGCAACATTTAGCTCATACGCACATGCCCGTGTGCACACACACACACACACACACACACACACATCCCCAGATGAGAGCAGGGGCTGATGGTGACTCACTGTGGCTTCTCTCAAGAAGAGAAGCAGCACGACGTCACCGACGAGGCCTTGAGATCATGATCACTCTGAACTGTGGAGGCTTTGCCCGCACGCCACACGGTGCTGAATGCCACACTGAGCATCCCTCCTGCTCACGCTGCACACCCTGTTCTGTGAGACCACGCGGCAGCGACCCCCATCCCCGGGCGGAGGGCCGGGGTGGAGGAGGCGGCCCGGGGGTAATTGCCGGTGTGCGTTCGTGCGGCGGGATGGCCCTTACGCTGCGTGCTAATGAAGTGGTGCGGCTGATGGCCGACGCGCGGCTCCGGAGGAGGATGTGGCTACGCAGGGATTATGGGCTCACTCCTCCAGCACAAGAAGAACACTGAATTAATCTCCAATCTCGCCCATTCAATGAGTCCCCAGAGCTATCTTAATTAACCTAATAAAAATACTAATAGAACCATTTCCAAAGGTAAATTTAATTTACTTGTCAGCCTTGTACATCAATAGGGATAAGGATGGGCTGCTGCTTAGCCGGCTCTGCTAGCGTCCACGCCTGCCCCTAATAAACAGCAACTCGCTCACGTCTCCAGCTGATTACGCCTGCTGTCACTGGCCACAGTTATATTATGATGAAAAGAGGGGCTGAGAGCAAAATTAACATGACCAAAGATTAACACAATATTTGTCTAGAAGGACAATGAGATTTCTCTCTCCTCCTCCTCCTCCCTCCCCTTGATGTGACGATTGCTGTGGAGAGGAGAGTGAACTAACGCGGCTATAAATCAGATTTGATTAAGAAGATTGCTACCCTTCTTTATACTAATAGGGGTTTAAACAAACGCAGTTCATATGAAATAATCATAAAAACTTACTGAGGGGAACTTTTCCCTATCGTTTACAGCTATGTACTACAAGAGCCATTAAGTCTATCTCATTACTGCCCTCCCAATGACTGTGTAATGACCTGCAATCATTTGTAAGTGAATAACTATTAAAAGCCCTGGCAGCACCAAGGATGCTTTTAAAGTCAAATTAAAACACACGGGAGGTAGTCTGCCCTGTTTATTATGGATCTATAGATATATAACAAGCTTCCTGTCCAGGATTACAGAGCACAAGAGAAAGAACAAGGGATCAAGAGAAAGAAAAAAATATCTTACTTGCAGAATAGAAGCCGACATCTTGTTCTATGTCATTGCAGTTTAATTATGTGCTTATAGTTGTGTGGTTTCCAGTGACAGATCTGTGTGTGTGTGTGTGTGTGTGTGTCAGTCCATCAGGATGTGTGGACAGTCAGCTCTGGTACAACCCCACCAGGCCATTGTTCTTCTGCTGCCATGCATGAAGGTGACCAATCAGAGGTCTTTATTTCTCCAGCATGCTTTGTAAATGGATAAGTGCTTCTAGGAACCTTTTTTTTTATTGTAGATGACTTGTAACAACATATAGCTCTATCAATCCTTTTGGAACTCCGTTTCATTTTAGTGTTAATGGAATGGGCAAAAGCAAAAGAGTGATTCACCCATCCTCACTACAGAAGTGAGAAACAAAGTAAACCTCAGTTGGCAAAAGGACATGCCAAATGTTAAATAACATGACCTGCAGAAGAGCCTGAATTCAAACGGCTACGGCCTGTGACTTTCTCTGAGTGGTACCATTCCATAGGAATCACCCTGTGAAATACCCCTGAGGTTATATCATTTTAGAGATCCTACACCACTTCACATTCAAATTCAGACCACATCTAACCTCACCATCACCTAATCAATTATGTTTTTATTTCTTTTTTGTTTTTTTTTGTTTAATCTTTAACCCAGCCAGGAAAGGTTATGTTAGCAATTATGTATGTCATTTGTGTATGTGGCCCCGTTGTTGAGAGCTTCCTCTTTTAGTCCCCTTTGATGAAAGGGCTCTGGTTTGGAGTCTTTTTGTCTTATTGAGCCCTGTTGCCCACAGTAAGAAGAGGCACACTGATTGGAATGCACAATGTAATAAAACTCAAGTGGGCAAATGCAAACAAGCCAACAAGAGAACACATAATAAAGTCCAGTCCATTATAGCAGTGTCATCAGAACCAGTGGCTGTTTTTAGGCAATATCTCACACTTCAGGCTCATAATAATAATAAAAAAAAATAATAATTATAATAATTATTATTATAATAATTGTTGTTGTTTATAGAGGTAGTAGTAGTAAGTATAATACTAAGTCTGAAGTTTGCTCTTTTTAAATGTATTTAATGGGTAATTTCTGTATTCTTGAATGAGTTCTTCCAGTTCAGTGACATGATAGTGAACAGTAATGTTTTGTAAAATAGTGAAGGCCAGGAAGATTCACACTTCATCATGTCACATTCCCCTCACTTTCCCTATGGTGCTCCTGGCACAAAAAACCATCTAACAAAGTTAACTTAGCACTCATTTAACGATTTAACATACATGTAGTTAATACCGTTTAGCCAGTGTAATTTAAGGTTCATTTGTTCTGTTTTCCCCATGTCAAAAATACATCAAACCCAGGCTTGAAAAACATACACAAAAAACACAAAATTAAACAGCAACACCAGTGCGACTATGAGCTACCTTGTTACTATATTTGTTCAAGAACCATGGAAATATAAGTAATTCGATACCACAATTAGCTGGCACTTTAAGGGGTTCAGTAAGCAGGATTTAGGTGTGTTCTTAAACACACTCACCAGTCATCTGTGTTCAGATCGGTTCCAGTTTCATACCCTAGTTTCATATCTCTTGGTATTGGCTGTGGAGAATACTCATGGCATATCCATTTCATTAATAAGACGTTTGTCTAAAATGGAGGATGTCCATACCAAGCAAGTGTTGCAGCAACTACTGCAAATATATTTGTATGAGACTGCTGTCATCAGAGGTCATTGCTTTTAAAATAAACCTGTTCATTTGTCTTACATTCCTTCCATTTTTTGTTAGCATGTTCCATGCATTTTTCTATAACATCATTTAATACTTTTACACTTCAGATGCATTCTGCTCCGCCCCCTAAGAAGTCCAGATCCAGTACGAAAACTAATTCCAAGAAAATGCTCTTCAACTTAAAATTCTGTCTTATTTATCCATCCTATTATGATTCCTTTGTGAGCATTTGACAGACGTGTGCCTACAGGAGACTTGGCCTGGAACGAGAACAAATAGGAACAATGGGAAGAGTGAAAGCAAGAGGAACAGACAGAGTGGCTCTTGCACAGACACCAGAGGCCACAGCTCCATGTGCCTATAGGGAGGATAAAAGCATAGAGGAACCCAGCACAATGGCGCGAGTGAAAGGCAAATGTTCCCAAGACAGATGTGTCTGATTGCACTGGACAAAGTTCGGCAAGCCTTATTTATATATGTATTTATTTATTTATTAGTCGAGTTCATATGGTGTCTTTCTTACACTTTGGGTTACTTTACGCAGTGTGTTAGCAAAACCAAAAGGAAAAGAGGAAAGCTCCACAATAGAGGAGCGAGCAGAATAATGATGGGTGAACGATGTTTCCCGATTTCCAGGGCGCTACAGAAGAACAGTCACAGGGGCCATGGATATGAATGACCTGCAAACTGCCACTCACCGTGGCAACTGCAAACAGTATGCAGCCAAAAGAACTGAGGCAGTGTGATGGGATGTGAGGGTGGAGAGTCTCTGAACGTTGAGATATTGGAAGATTTATGTAGCCATGCAGCTGATGAGCAGGAGACCATGTGCAGATCAATTAGTGTGTATTAGCACTCTCGCAGCTAACCACTGAGTGGATTGACGTTTCTTCAGTTGTAGCCAGGTGACCAATACAGAGAGCATAATTGTGTGTAATATGAGAACATGAATAAATGGAAACAGTGCCATAATATCCAAAAATAATTATTGCAAAATTAGAGAAAAACTGCAATCCAAGTCCAGATCAATTATTGGTCCAAATCCACAGGTCAAAGTTCTGATGACATGTACCACACCACGCCACATTCTGACTCCTGCTACACACCAATGAGACTGGTGATTTAGTTTAGGGAGAGAAGCCCTTGTGGAGGTCATGACTTGAGAGGTGGTTTAGGCAGGCAAAGCAGTGAACTGTGGAACAGGACGGAAAACTACTGAGCTTAAGAGTCATGATAGCCAGGTGTGCATCATACTCTTAAAAAGTAATCACTTCTGGTGAACTTCACAAGCAGTCTTAGAATTTAGAGTCTTAGATTCTGGGTTTTCTTAGATTACATACATTCACTTAAAAATGTATATGTGTATCTATTTTATGCAAAATTAAGATAATCTCAGAATTTGAGACCACTATGAAATTAAACAAATTAAAATAAACTTCATTCAAACCTGTTTGCTTTATTATTGATAAAACCTTTGACTGTGGGTTATAATATAGATGTGATGGGGAGGAGTGCAAAAATAAAAAGTGGTCACACCAGTCTCAGGGAAAAAGGAGGGTTTAATGATAACGTGCACCAACTAAAGACCCGTGACACGATCCAAATTACGGATACAATAGCCAGCAGTCAACTGGTACAAAGACAAGACAAACGACCCTCAGGTGACGGCCTGCCTGATAGGATCCGCCCACCTGAGGGACAAACAACAAAAACAGGACAACTGCCGCTGTGGACAGGGGCAACCGGCGGGTGGGCCCGTATCGTGAACAAACCCCCCCCCACCATCAAACCGCACGTCCCCTTGGCCGTGTGGTCCACAGCGACAGTACAGTCCATCTCCTGCAGTCCATGAGCTGTAACAGAACACAACACAGATTAGCCCACCCCTCCCTGGGCGGGGTCCTGGACCGACTGAGCCATCAACCACACCCCAGTCGGTTACAGCACCTTCATGCCCTAGCAGGCATCCAGGGTCATCCTAGCATCCTCTTTAAGACCAGGGCTCCGGTCACCCCATATCATGGGGGCTCCTGCCTACTGTGGAGATCCCACAAGGTCCAGTAGTGCCGTTGTCCACCGCCAGGGAGAAACACTTGCACACACTCACGCACACAAACACAGATCACCCCAGACCTCTTATCTGTAGAACCTGGGGGCACCTACCTGCTCCAGAGAACCCCTCACGTTCCTAGTCAGGGCTTCTACAAATGCACAAATACATAGAACGCTGGTCACTTTGTGGCCCGGGACCCCACTAGCCCCACCCCAAAATATATTAAGGGGGAGCGCCTCTGTGAGGAATAAATAAAACTGTGCACGCAACACGCTAGGACAAAACCAACACACTAGACCACACACACGAGACGCGACAGCGCACTCGCCTGCTCCAGTCGTCATGCACACACACTCGACAACAGACGAGCAAACATACGAGGCATACGCACTCTCATTTGAGAGTCGCGTTACCTCGGTCGCGGGCTCTAGTCACCGCCATGTTACATATAGTGACAAACATTTAGACACGGCGGGACGAGCGGTGACCGACCCGGCTCCCTCTCACACGTATTGTGGCAAAATATATATATTCAATTCATTTGTTCCTTGTTAATTTCTCTAATTTAGTTAATAAAGGGCATGCATTTGTAAAAAAAAAATACCTGTCACTTCCTTAATATCCGTCTGCATAGAGGCAGAGTATTAAGATTCATCTCAAGAAGGCATCATTATGGTTTCTTCTTCTATTTCTATACCATGTGCTCACTCAGCTCGATGACATCAGCTATAGCACTACCACGGCTCTTCAGAACATGCCTGAAGAAGCAGCTCCCAGCGTGAATGATGCCAGGCTAAGGAACAATACAGCTGTAGGAATTAGATGGAGGTCCTTCCAAAGGCCACAATCCTTTGATATGTAAGACATTTTTGCTAGACACATGTTCTGATAAATAAATAAATAATAAATACCTACCTACATGCCTAAAGTCTATATTGCTATCCTATATTCCTTGTCTCTGTTCTCACCGTGCCAGATAGCAGTAAAACAGACATGTTGTATACTGTAGGGGCACTGCACGAATGGTGCATGCGGCTGTTTGATGAGACAAGTTTGTGCAAAGTGACGCCTTCTTAAAAGTGACGTAAGGAGTTAATTCAATAACACTTTACTCTCTCCTCCCTGATAGCTGCCATTACATTAAATAGACTGAAAAAAGGAAAAAGATACCTTGACTCATTTGAGTTCAGAGAAACTTCTCTCCAAAGATGCAGTTCTCTGTGCCTGTCAGTTCCTTTGCATGTGCAGGCAGCCGACAGTAGCGACTAAGTGCTTAGCGTGCATGTCTTTGGAAAGAGCGGAGAAAGGTTGTGATGAAACGCAGGGGCCTGGATGGAGGGAGTGGGCTCCTCGTGCTGCTGGATCTGAAGTTTGCGATAACTTCAAAGACAATTATAACTTTAGCTGTAATTATCTTACATCTGTGTGATATTGTTTACACCAAATTTACCGAAACACCTTAATGAGTTTGGCCACTTCCACTTCCACGTTTGTTCACTCTCGAAGCCTCTAGAAAACAAAGCTGTATATGAAGCTTGATATTTATGCAGTCATTTTTATTTTCTTGAAAATGTGCAGGGAGGTGTCTGTGTGTGCATTTGTAATGTCTGGATCAGGGAGTATGAATGGGAGTGTGTGTGAGAAAGAGAGAGAGCTTCTCCTGTCACCTCCTCTCTTAATAAACTTGTCACATTATTTATGCTTAAGAGGTATAGACATGCAGGAAATTCTCACAGAGAGATAGAAAAAGAGAAATTCAACCACAACAATAAGAAAATAGCACTGTGCTACTACTACTACTACTACTACTAATAATAATAAATAATAGTAATAATAATAATAGCAGAGATCTGCTTTATTTTGGTGATGAATTGTTCTTTTTGTGAGAGATGTAAGAGCGGTGATATGTAGTGTACATCAGTATGTAGTGTACATCAGTATGTAGTGTACATCAGGGTAGGCAGGCACCAGTGAGGTTCCCTCTGTTCCTCTAGCACACACACAGCACTGACCCATCACTCACACAGCAGGCACCACGCTGTGAATTCCATCTAACCAGAAAAAACAAGTGGAAATTGTTATGCAAATGAATATGTGGCGGTCATTCTGGAAAGGTTGTGATGTTTGCTAGTGTGATGTTAGGGGTGTATATGTGTGTACATGTGTTTGTGTGAATCAGGCTTGTGTGTGTGTGTGTGTGAGAGAGAGAGAGAATCAGATAGTGAAACGGAGATGAAAAGATGAAACCTGATTAATTTTCAGGGGCTTTTGTTTTAAGGTCCGACAGTTCTAAGACATATGCAATGCGTCTGTGTGTATATTCTAATATGAATTCCAGAGAGTCTTTTAGCATCTTAATGTTTGATACACACATACCCATTCATAAGAACGTGAATTCTGGTGAGTCGATATTACTGATATCCAAATATTCCATCCCTGAATGTGTATCGAATCAGTGCCTCAGATTAGCTGTTGCGGCTGCCTCCGAGGAAAAGCGTTATGGCAAAAATGGAGGCATCACTGATGGATATTCCTAGTCAAGTGTTTATAGGCAGGCGGATGTAGTCTTCAGCAGTACTGCCTAATAAAAAAGCCCACATGCTGTGTGATTAAATAACAGGGATGGCTGTAAAGATACAAGCCATAATGATGGTTACATGCAGGTCAGTTACAATTTAATTGTCATTGCACTTCATTGTGAGCATATCAATTCAACGCTGCTTAGCTGAGCAGAAAACAACGCTTTAACACAGAGGGGCCTAGTGAATGTCTGTCTCTCCTCTCCTTTCCTCTCTCCCCCTCTGTCTCCCATGCTGGAATTAATGGGAGTATATTTTGTGTGTATTTTAGACAAAAAGGAAAATCCGTTTGGTGAAATCTTTCGCGGTAGCGGTTTTGCCTTGATTAAGCTTGCTGATTCCAACATC
Source organism: Brachyhypopomus occidentalis (assembly GCA_020368025.1). Classification (NCBI taxonomy): domain Eukaryota; kingdom Metazoa; phylum Chordata; class Actinopteri; order Gymnotiformes; family Hypopomidae; genus Brachyhypopomus; species Brachyhypopomus occidentalis. The sequence continues at coordinate 7,265,671 of JAGXOD010001386.1, forward strand.
GCGACATAAAATAATTTATGCACCCCAAATGGATCTTCAGGACAGATTATTCAGAATGGCCATTAATTACTGGACTGATTAAAGCATTGGAAATCTCTGTGCAATGTTTCACCCTGGCTCAGCTGACACGGAGACGATTTGTGTGTTTCTGTTGACACAATTTGTTTATGTGGACATAAATTGCGTCAGGTTGCATCATGGTTGGCCATGCTAAGAGCCATGCCTGTTCCTTTTGGGTCGGTCCAAATCCTTTTACAAGATCGCTCCCTCTGCCAGTTCCTGACGGAGGGTGCGCGCTGACCCTGTCTGCTCACTCTCCACACTCTCAACACTCTTCTGCGCTGCGTGTTCTTTAAGTCCATAAATCTTAGTCAAATGTCAAAACGTGACTGATGCATTTTTAAAAGGGAGCACATCAAAACAATGAAAGGCCAGGCCTGTTGGGCTTGTTAGTGCTGCAGATCTGTGTCCAGCTCCTCAGAAGTCGGCTCCCGGGTTACTGTTTGCCGTTCGGCGCCCCATGCCCACCATGCTCCACATATGGTCACTTATCAAAGATCTGCACTTCAGAGAAGCTGTTTGCGAGGCCGTCAGCTCAGCTATGGCCCGCGATAGCTCGAGAAAAGCGTCTCATATGCTCGTTTTCCAAACTTGACAAAATTCCCACCAGACTCGTGTCAACAGCCAGCCAGGCACTCTTTCCCATCCCCGGTCCCATGAAATGTGCAGCACGGCTGAAAACCCAGTCCATCCCAGGAAAGTTTTGGCAAGGCTGGGCTGTTTTAATTGGCAGGCAATTGACGTGCCGATAGACTGCCGTCCTGGGGGTCAAGAGTAATTTACTGAGACACTAAATGCCTTTTTTTGTGTGTGTGTGTGTGTGTGTGTGTGTGTGTGTGCTTGCGTGTGTGGGTGCGTGCGTGCGCACTGCTGTTCCATATTGAAATTCCCATCCAGACTGTATTACACAAGGAGATGATGACTTAATCCCCTGTTAATTAGAATAACATTTCCAGCAGCTGAGGCTGAGCCATTAATGCCGAAGCTGGAGGCCGTGCTGGAGAGGCCGGCCGGCCGGCTGGATCCGTGGCCCCAGAGCGGGAGCCTTGGCCTGGGCTCACAGAGTGGGCTACCTTCCACACCTCCAGCAGATGAGTGGTGAAAAGCTGTTAAATCCACTGATGACTCTCTTGCTGGCTAATAATAAGCTCATGTTTATTGGCAGGCTCAGTCCATCAGTACTCTATTTTCAGCAGCAAATGGAACTATGTATTAGAATGATTGCTTCCTTATGTTATAATATTTTAAACCAGCCCATATTCAGGCTCTGCTGAGTATTTCATAATGTTATGAGACCCTAAGTGTGGCCTCTCAAAAGGGTGAAGCTTAGGGCAAAGGTCAAGGCAACATGTCGTGACGCCAAAGGTGTGGCGTCATGGGTTGGCGTCATTCTAATTTCTAGTTATTCAATCAGTTTGTTTCTTTCCGCCCGTGTATGAATCGCAGAGAATTAGAAGAAGCCGTTGTTTTTGGGACTGTGTATGTGTGTGTCTGCAGCGAAGGCCCTGTCCTTCCCCTGATGACGGCTTCACCCTTGCCCAGAGGGCAGCAGCGAACCGCAGAGTAACGATGCCAGCGCTGCCCCTCCTCGCCTTCTCTGTGCCAACATTAATCCAACAACCCCACTACTCTTTAAGAAAGACCTCATTACCGGCCTCATTGACTATGCTCCCCGCATCAACGACCACAGCTCCTCACCGGCACCCAGCACACTACAGAGGGAGAGGAGCGAGCAGGCACGCCTGTGGGTCCAGGCCCGGGGGGGAGGGAAGGAGGCAGTAGCCAGGAGGTTTATGGTGCTGTAATTGGTGGTTAGTGTGATATTTGTAAGACAAATAGAGCTATATGTGTACCACTCCCCAGCTCAGCTACTCTCCAATCTTTACAGCCACCAAAGGGCCTCATTATAGCCCACTGTAGCCTAACAGAGATCAAACACACACACACACACGCACACACACACACACACGCAGGCGCACGCACACACACACACACACACATATACACATCCATGCATATACACACATGCACACACACACAGGAGCAAGTATGTGTGAAGGTAAGTCTGCCGGAGCTGATAGATGATGTGTTAAGCGTGGTATTCACTGAGAGAGGACCCCAATGATATAAGGATGAAAGAACTCTTCATTATGACTCATTGCAGTGAGTTTACTGGAAGGCTTGTGAAAGATTGTGCTCAGTCATGTTCCATATTCATTTAACAGTATCAGAGAGCATTCCTTCACTGTGCTCCTCTCAAGTAGATATTTCTCTGAAAGTAGCAGTGTGTGTGTGTGTGTGTGTGTGTGCGCATGCGTGTGTGCATTTGTGTGTGTGTGTGTGTGTTTGTCCTCTGTGCAGCTCCACATGCTACATCAGAGAGAGGAGAAGCTCTCGGAGACCAAGTCCAGACACCATGAGAGCACCATGACTACCGTATGCTTCCAGTCCACTCAAATTCGCTCACCAGCAGCACACACACACACACACACACACACACACACTATGGAAATGTGTCATTTTCATGTGAAAACATAATCTCTGTAGTATATTACAGTAGATTACAGTACAGTAACATCCGCATCAGTCACTCTTTATTATCTAGCAGCAGAAAACATTTTCTTCTGTCTTTGTACTGTGTGTGTGTGTGTGTGTGTGTGTGTGTGTGTGTGCGCCAGAGTAAGTGGCTGTGTAGATTACTGCTGAAAATCACAGCTTGTTCTCTGGCTGTCGCGTGTCGAGTGTGAACACACTTCAGCTCCAGGGAAAGAAAAAAATGAGAGGGAGAGTGAACAAGGACGCGGAGGAGCGGCGTGTCTAAAACAGGCCAAGACATCAACACAGCCCTCGCTCTCCTCTGCAATTAATGCCAACACAAAGAGATTGTTGCGGGACAATGGGCCCTGCGAAACAGTAAATAGGGGGAAAAAAGCAGCCAAATAATGGCTCTCTCTGACAGCGACGGTGCACCTCTGGCCCAGGCCCCAAAAACCGTAGGGGAGGACGGGGGTGGGGGGGGGGGGAGGGGTCAGGGGGGAGGGGTCAGGGCTTTACCTCTCAGCTCGACAAAAGAAAAGAGGAAAAAATTCATTAAAAGTGGCTTCGTTTTTGAGCTCTTCCACCATCGCGACAGCCGCACACACTCTCATATCTTCCTGGATATGCACAAACTCCATATAATTACTCCCGCCGTACACTGCTCACACTTTCTGCACATTCCACATAAGCATTCTCTCTCTCTCTCTCCCTCTCTCTCTCCCTCTCTTGCGCTCCCTCTCACTCCCCTCCCTTCCTCATTGTCACTGCCACACAAGTGGAAGCGAACTCCTCTCTTCATTACAGAAGGACCTGATCCAACTTGAAAGCATCAGCCATTATTCTTGCCTGTCTCGATCCCTCTCCCCTCCCTGTCTCCGGTTTATTGTTTGGCCTCCTGGGGTTGCATTCTAAACCTGGACTGTCGCTCTCTTTCCGGCACACTCTGGTTTTCTTGGATGCATTATAATGTGCGCATGCTGTTAGATGAAGCCTTAGCAATAGTACACGATGCTTTATGCAAAAAAGGAAAAAGAAGAAAACAGGATGTAGGAAATTAAAGAACAACATTTACATGCGTTTATACCTGTCTTGTTTAGAGGGCTGATGTGCATATTCAAATCATGTGTTTTCATGATATAGGTAACATTCACAATCTCATTTGTCTCAATCTCAGACTTGGGGCCTATAAAACAGCTTGAGGTTGTGTATGTTAAACAGCCTCGTGGATTTGTCTATTAGCTGCGCTGTTACATGGGTTTGGACACCATGACAAATTGAGCAGTTTTTGTTGGGTTGCTAAGGGAGAAGGGCGGAGATTTGAAGAGGAGAGCAGGAAGTGGTACCATGCTTGCTGTGAGCAGCGTCTGGCCTGGAACACGTAACTCACTATCAGACTCTCAGTCGTGGTGAATAAGCTATGTTAGTTTTTGCAACAGTCACCATTACACATAAATGTACATTGCTTATATTATATTAGACTTATTATTTAACAATAATATTAAGAATAATTCGGAATAATTGGGAAGAAATCACGATTATTTTACAGTCCATATTTCATAACAGTATTTGGGTTTTCAGCAGGACGTCCTTGCGCTGCTGGACCTGTAGTAGATGTTTGGCAGACTCCACTGCTGTCGTGCACATTCACAAACTGCCCGCTCCATTTGATGTGCAGACTGTTATGGTCAATTGCCTAAACCACGCTAATATTAGCACAGTTTCTACGAAATGACAAAATAGCCAGCAATGCTGAGTTTGCCAGATTAAGTAAATCTGTCAAAATATCTGCTTTCTTATGGTCTTGAATAATAAGAGCAATGGATGCTTACTGGAAATACTGGTAAAAGAAATCATTTAGTGATGTCAATAAGTTTCTAAATATTATAAAAACAGCTCATGGTTTTACATTTTTACCTTCAAGTAAGTGTTGCAGCTCATTTGAAATGGATGTCACTGGGATTGGTTTTGTGTAACCACAAGAGTGATGGCCCCAGTCATTATGTCTCTGCCCACTTTGCATGCCAGTAATTAAAGAGAGAGAGGGAGAGTGTAAGAGTGCATGTGTATATATATGTGTGTGTGTGTGTGTGTATATATATATATATATATATATTTACACAGTATATGTGTGTGTGTGTGTGTCTGTGTGTGAGAGGGAGAGTGGAAGAGTGCATGCGTATATGTGTATATATGTGTGTGTGAGAGAGGGAGAGTGGAAGAGTGCGTGCGTGTGTGTGTGTGAGAGAGAGAGAGAGGGCTGCCAGTGGGGCTAACCCGGGTGAACGGGACTTTATTAAGAGTCAGAGACAGATCACAACTGCTATGTGACCCACCAAGGTCAGGATCAAGGGCACCCTGTGTAATTAGTATGCTCTTCAGTGATGGAAGGCTACAGTGTCATTGTTCTGCCACAATCAAATTAGCCCCTCCAATGAGGGCTCAGCATTGTGACCTCACTGCTTAGACGGCTTTCTTGTGACAGAATAGCAATGGCACTAAAGAATATTCAGTCTGGCAGCTTAATGGGAGTCTCCTGTTCACATTCAGATTTCAGATAAATGCAGATTTTAGATTTATTTGTTTACATGCCTTTCATACATTGACTTTTCCCATATCGTTTTAAACTGCTGTCTCTCTACAGCAGCAAATGACACACACACACACATATATATATATATATATATATATATATATATATATATATATATATATATATATATATGTTTTGGGCGGGGTTTACGCTCCTCCCTATCACACATGGTCCCATCTCCCAGGTGGAGTGGAGAAGGCTACCACTGCAGGGTCCGGCTGGGGAAAGGGGAGGAAAATGAATCTGAGGAGCAAATGGTGCAATGCAACCTTGACGGCTAGATACCCATCTTCACTCAGTCGCATCCCCTCCCCCACACACACACACACACACACACACACACGCGCACACCGTTGTTCCCTGGATTAAAACGCCCCGTTCTCTCCCTCCAGCATTCTGCCCATTAATTCCCTCCCTCACAGATACTTGCATTTGGCTGATTTAACAAGATAAGATTTGAGAGCCGATGTTGCCGGTTGTAAATGCACCATAGGGTCCACAATGGCTACCACACTTCAGTTTCTGAGGGAGGCATATATCAGCTATTCAGGGCAAAAGAAAAAAAATTAGATATGCAGCATACCAATTTTACACTCCCAGCCTCAGAAATTGAAATAGAGGAGATTAATGTATCATATCTTACACACTGTCCAACCGAATCAACTCTAATATATGGAGCAGATTTGCGGAACAAGACTTTATCTAGGAAGAGAGCTCCTGAGGCCACCGTGACCCTGAGATCTGGGTTGGATCAGGATGGATCTTTGCAGGAGACCTAGCTCTATGCTCTCGAGGAAAAAAAAGGCTAAGATTGTACAATTATGTTCTAGATCATTGAAGACAGCATATTGTGGATGATCATAGATACACGAGAATTCACATTGTGTGAAATCACATGGAGAAGCGTGGAGAAGGATGTGGCTTTTGAACTCCTTAAAGATTTCTTAGCTGCAGAACATCTCCCTGGGTTTAGGCGTTATGGTGTATATGGTGGATGAGAGCAGCTCAGACTTAGTATTGAACCAATTTCCATAGCATGGTGGTACATGAAGACCAACCTAAAGCGCGATGATAGTGGAGAAATTGCTGTACTGTATAGTCATCTCAAGTAGCAGCTCAGTCATTCAGTTTGACTTCAGGGTCACAGGACCTTCAGACTCTTATGACTGGATAAAGGAGGAGTGAGAGGATTCTCGAATAGGTAGTTCAACACTATGGACAGTGAGAGGCTCCTTTTTTCTAACCCTTGTGCTTCATCCACACCCTCACATGGAACCCTGGTCAAAATGACCCTCAGACGAATGCTGCCATTCATGGACGATGTATTGTCCATTATAAATGAGAGGCATTGTCAAATGCATCTGCAGCAAAAGTTAATATCTGTATGTGTGGATCTCCAATACGTGTCTGGGCCGTCGTGCCACATCTCTGGAGGTGTGCAGAACCTCACGGCTGTGTTCCACATGCTTCCAAACAGCTAACTCACCTGACCAGTTCATTATCAAGTCTTTCATCACTGAATGTGTATGTGTTGGGGCAGTGAGAACACTGAAATGTGGAGTGGCCCTCCAGGCAAAGCCTTGACAGCAGTGTGCTGTGAGTGTGGCCTGTTAGCCTGTGGCCATGTGTCAGGCCACACTGTGCCTCTGCGCCACGGCAACGAGGCTGCATACCCGTCTCACTTCCTTTATCTCTGCATGTGGCTGCACACACACACACACACACGCTTTATATATATATGCGACTTTATGAATACTGATTGGCCATACCCTGTTTCTGATTAGTTCAACCCTCTTTGAAATCAGACAGTAGACACACATATTTGGGGGCATCACACAGAATACATGGGTTCAAAGGTTACAGAAAGGATCAAGTTTCTAGCTTAATGAAAATCAATGCAGGGAGACCCATCAGGAAAATGAGTCCCGATGTCAGCTTAAGAGTGATGTGCTATTACATCATTATGGCTAATTTCATCTTTTATACTTGTGTTTCCATTGTTAGTCTTTCATTTCAGAAGATGGGTATTTGAATGATTCATAACTGCCTGTTATCATTAATTCAGCATGGCTGAGGGAGAAGCGGTGAAGATGGCCTTGTTTTTAGGCCCGAGCCTCTGTCTGTGCTGTGTCCTACGGAGACTCTTGCTCTGTCTGTGCTGTGTCCTACGGAGACTCTTGCTCTGTCTGTGCTGTGTCCTACGGAGACTCTTGCTCTGTCTGTGCTGTGTAACGGTCCGGTATTGGAGGCTGGACGCAAGAGCGGACTCTTGAATGATTTATTAAGAAAACTACAAGCACTACAGAAAACTTTAACCAACTAAACCAACTAACAACAAAGGCAGACACTCATACACAGAACAGAGGAGACATAAAGGCTTAGCATAGAGAACATGGAACAGCAGGGGAAACATACAGCATACAAACTAGAGCTACTTACAATCACCGACAATACAAGAGACTAAACACAGGACTTAAATACACTGACTGAAACAGGGAACCAAAACACACCTGACAGCAATAATGAGGGGGTGGAGAACAAGGGTGGGGTGTGAAGTCAGACACAAAAATGTTTTTCAAAATAAAGGTACACAAAGCAAAAACCAAGAAATAAAATAAAAACCAGAGGGGTTGCTGAGGAGACCATGACAGTTGTGTCCTACAGAGACTCTTGCTCTGTCTGTGCTGTGTCCTACGGAGACTCTTGCTCTGTCTGTGCTGTGTCCTACGGAGACTCTTGCTCTGTCTGTGCTGTGTCCTACGGAGACTCTTGCTCTGTCTGTGCTGTGTCCTACGGAGACTCTTCCTCTGTCTGTGTTGTGTCCTACGGAGACTCTTGCTCTGTCTGTGCTGTGTCCTACAGAGATTCTTGCTCTGTCTGTGCTGTGTCCTACGGAGACTCTTGCTCTGTCTGTGCTGTGTCCTACAGAGAATCTTGCTCTGTCTGTGCTGTGTCCTACGGAGACTCTTGCTCTGTCTGTGCTGTGTCCTACGGAGACTCTTGCTCTGTCTGTGTTGTGTCCTACGGAGACTCTTGCTCTGTCTGTGCTGTGTCCTACGGAGACTCTTCCTCTGTCTGTGTTGTGTCCTACAGAGAATCTTGCTCTGTCTGTGCTGTGTCCTACGGAGACTCTTGCTCGGTCTGTGCTGTGCCCTACGGAGACTCTTCCTCTGTCTGTGTTGTGTCCTACGGAGACTCTTCCTCTGTCTGTGTTGTGTCCTACAGAGAATCTTGCTCTGTCTGTGCTGTGCCCTACGGAGACTCTTGCTCTGTCTGTGCTGTGTCCTACGGAGACTCTTCCTCTGTCTGTGTTGTGTCCTACAGAGAATCTTGCTCTGTCTGTGCTGTGCCCTACGGAGACTCTTGCTCTGTCTGTGCTGTGCCCTACGGAGACTCTTCCTCTGTCTGTGTTGTGTCCTACGGAGACTCTTGCTCTGTCTGTACTGTGTCCTACAGAGAATCTTGCTCTGTCTGTGTTGTGTCCTACGGAGACTCTTGCTCTGTCTGTGCTGTGCCCTACGGAGACTCTTGCTCTGTCTGTGCTGTGTCCTACGGAGACTCTTCCTCTGTCTGTGTTGTGTCCTACGGAGACTCTTGCTCTGTCTGTGCTGTGTCCTACGGAGACTCTTGCTCTGTCTGTGCTGTGTCCTACGGAGACTCTTGCTCTGTCTGTGCTGTGTCCTACAGAGAATCTTGCTCTGTCTGTGCTGTGTCCTACGGAGACTCTTGCTCTGTCTGTGCTGTGTCCTACGGAGACTCTTGCTCTGTCTGTGCTGTGTCCTACGGAGACTCTTCCTCTGTCTGTGTTGTGTCCTACAGAGAATCTTGCTCTGTCTGTGCTGTGTCCTACGGAGACTCTTGCTCGGTCTGTGCTGTGCCCTACGGAGACTCTTCCTCTGTCTGTGTTGTGTCCTACGGAGACTCTTCCTCTGTCTGTGTTGTGTCCTACAGAGAATCTTGCTCTGTCTGTGCTGTGCCCTACAGAGAATCTTGCTCTGTCTGTGCTGTGTCCTACGGAGACTCTTGCTCGGTCTGTGCTGTGCCCTACGGAGACTCTTCCTCTGTCTGTGTTGTGTCCTACGGAGACTCTTCCTCTGTCTGTGTTGTGTCCTACAGAGAAGCCACGGAGACTCTTCCTCTGT